>SJYC01109925.1:0-56075 GCA_006408675.1 Madoqua kirkii
CTGGAAAACTCTGATGCTGGGCAGGATTGGGGGCAGGAGGAGAAGGGAACGACCGAGGATGAGATGGCTGGATGTCATCACTGATTCGATGGATATGAGTCTGAGTGAACTCTGGGAGATGGTGATGGACAGGGAGGCCTGGCATTCTGTGATTCATGGGGTTGCAAAGAGTGGGACATGACTGAGCAGCTGAACTGAACTGAACTGAATGCATATATATGGTATTTAGAAAGAAGGTAATGATAACCCTGTATGGAGACAGCAAAAGAGACACAGATGTATAGAATAGTCTTTTGGACTCTGTGGGAGAGGGAGGGGTGGGATGATTTGAGAGAATGGCATTTAAACGTGTATAATATAAGAAACGAATTTCCAGTCCAGGTTCGATGCATGATATTGGATGTTTGGGCCTGGTGCACTGTGACGACCCAGAGGGCTGGTATGGGAGGGAGGAGAGAAGGGTGTTCATGATGGGGAACATGCATATACCTGTGGTGGATTCATGTTGATATATGACAAAACCAATACAATATTGTAAAGTAATTAACCTCCAATTAAAATAAATAAATTTATACTAATAAATAATAAAATAATAAAAAGCTTTAAAAAAAAGGATGCATGCTGTAAGGTCAGAGCTTCCAGTTCTAATTACTAACTTTGCCAACCTATATTTCTAACGTGCTTTCTCAGAAGCACTGATAATGGCTGGTAAAATATACACTACCATTCCAGGCAACAGAACAAGGGAAACCTAGTAAGAAAGCAGATAGAGGGCATTCCATGCTTTATAGATAAACAAAATTATCATATTTTCCACAAAGTCATGGTGAGAAAAGGACAGCTACTATTCAGCATTTAAAAGGAGAAGCGTACAGTTCCCTTTATACTTTGTCTCTTTACACTTTGCAGAAGATATAGTGATAATGAGTACACTTCCTTGGAGCTACAATCAGTTGCTGAAACAAAGACTAAGCTAAAGTATCCTTTGCTTCCTATCCTGATCTCACTAATACCAGGGCAAGTCCTATGTTCTAGCTTTCATTATTTTTCATTACCACTCAATATACCAAACACATGCTTTTAGAAGTCCACGAATTAAGATTTCATCTGTGTTTAGAAAGTTAGGTAATTTCAAAGGAGATGAGTGTCATGCATCTATAACAGAAGCTACCCTTTGATTATTAAACCTAACTACAGCAATACATGTAGGAATTAGGCCTGCCTGAAGTACACAATTCAAAATGAGGAAAGGTAACAAGAGCTCCAGTGAAAGTCACTTATAGCTCTTTTCAAAAAACCTTTCAAGCATTTGAAAGAGATTCCAAAATTCTCACTAGCCCTAACTGACTTCTACACAAATACACACACACACACACACACACACACACACACACACACACACACACACATAGTCCATCTGTCTGTATAAATAAATGTTCCTCTGTTTTGGCTAAACCTTCATTTCATATCTTGGTTTATTGCTATAAAGGCACTAGAAAGTTTTGTTCTGCAGTGTTATAATGTCATAGAGTCAATAAGTCAAACTTAAAGAAAGAACATTGTGAAAGGCTGTGAAAGTGACATTCAACTTGAGGGCCCTGGGGGAACGATAATATCAAGTAAGCTTGTGTGCTGGATAGGCTCACAACTGCTGCCAGACTACTTTTCAAGTTTTGGTTCCTTAAGGAATTTTCCCAGGCAATCTTTTCTTTCCAGCTCATCCTTACTCATCTAATTCAGCTCTGCTAATTAAAATTTGCTCAAATTATTTTAAATAGATACACACTCCTGTCTTAATTATTCTAGATATAAATGTGACAGGAGGTGGGTCACTTTGGGATTTTTGATAGTCCTGACTCTGAATGGAAATACTACCAACCTTATCTCATGTATAAGAGAATGGAGGGAAAATGGGTTCCAGAGATTCTGAATCATGTACCAAATGGAACTATGATTATGTTAGCATAAAAATAATCAGTGCACATTTTCCTCTAAACAGTAAAACAGTAGAAACAACTTTATTCAAAAGCTTTATTTAGTTTTGCCTTGTCACGTGACATGTGGAATCTTAGTTCTCCAACCAGGGTTTGAACACCTGCCCCCTCCAGTGGAAGCATGGAATCTTAACCACTGGACTGCCAGGGAAGTCAAAGAGCAACAATTTGGGGGGGAGGTGGGGGGGGGGAGACAATTTGGGCTTAAAGTAAAATGTCATAGCTTCTTGTTCCATAGATTATGTTCGTACTCAGAACTGACTTGGACTAAACTACGTCATACACATAGTTTGACAGCACACTCTGAGTGGGCAACTTATTAACTGTGTGGAGGGTAGAGAACTGAGGATGTTCTCAATAAAAACTTCTGCTGTTGTCCATGCTCCTATCTCCCAGAGAGCCACTGGACTCAACTGAAGAGATGATATTGATTCTTGATTTTTATTAGCAGATATCAGAATACTTCCACTGACAAACATTTAATTTGATGTAGACCTATGCAAAGACAATTTTTATCTGTTTGTTTATTTTCTTAAGTTTCTAAAATTTTCTCTTCATTAAGACAGCCTCAGGATACAAGATGGCTGGATGGCATCACTGACTCGATGGACATGAGTTTGAGTGAACTCTGGGAGTTGATGATGGACAGAGAGGCCTGGTGTGCTGCGATTCACAGGGCCACAAAGAGTCAGACACGACTGAGTGACTAAACTGAACCGAAGGATACAAGAACCATCACACCACACTAGTAAAGAACAAGAAAAGCAGGGTACAATGATTAAAATATGTGAACTTAGCTAAAGGATATTTTATTTCTACCTTAATTCATTTATCATTTGGGATCTTATAGCAGTTTTAAAGTATACATGAATATTGGCCACACAAAGCATTTAATGCAGACAATGAGAATGTGTCTCATCTGAGGTAATTATAGGAGTGTAGCTATGCATATAGGGGAGAAAAATTACTAGCAGTATAGCAAAAACCATCCTTATGGATCACGACTAAGGGCCTGGAATTCAAAGAATACCACTAAAAAGTTCTGCTTCATCATTTTGGGCAGTATGCTGGGGCAAAACTCAAAATGCTCAAACTTTACTGAGCTTTGTCTGAGTTCCTGTAAGACTAGGTTCAAGAATAGGCTCTGAAAGGCAGGATCAACCTCACTAATATTTTTCTCTTTCATTTGTTGAATGATTATTTATTGAGCATCTATTAAGTTCAAGGTTTTGAGGGATACAGGGATAAATGAGACAGTCCTTGAGCACCTGGGCTATACCTTTTTGTGGTAAGAATATTCTTACTCACCTCCTACATACTCTGCTCCCTCATAATAACCTTTCAGAATATCTTTCACTTTAACTGGATCTTATTCATGTCACTAAAACTCAAACCATTGACCGCCCCCCCTACTTTCCAATAGCCCAGTAATTATCTTAAATTTTGAAGCTCGGTGCCAGCTCACTATAACCACATCGTATACGTGTCAATGCCTGTCTTTGGAACAAAGGAAAGATTTAAAATATAGATAGGTATCTATGAAATGGCAACGCACTTCAGTGTTCTTGCCTGGAGAATCCCAGGGATGGGGAAGGCTGGTGGGCTGCCATCTATGGGGACACACAAAGTTGGACATAGCTATGAAAAGGGAAGTGAAAAGCAAAGGAGAAAAGGAAAGATATAAGCATCTGAATGTGGAGCTTCAAAGAATAGAAAGGGGAGATAAGAAAGCCTTCCTCAGTGATCAATGCAAAGACATAGAGGAAAACAACAGAATGGGAAAGACTAGAGATCTCTTCAAGAAAATTAAAGATACCAAGAAAACATTTCATAAGAAGACGGGCTTGATAAAGGACAGAAATGATATGGACCTAACAGAAGCAGAAGATATTAAGAAGAGGTGGCAAGAAGACACAGAACTGTACAAACAAGATCTTCATGACCCAGATAATCATGATGGTGTGATCACTCACCTAGAGCCAGACATCCTGGAATGTGAAGTCAAGTGGGTCTTAGAAAGCATCACTATGAACAAAGCTAGTGGAGGTGATGGAATTCCAGTGGAGCTATTTCAAATCCTGAAAGATGATGCTGTGAAAGTGCTGCACTCAATATGCCAGCAAATTTGGAAAACTCAGCAGCGGCCACAGGACTGGGAAAGGTCAGTTTTCATCCCAATCCCAAAGAAAGGCAATGCTCAAACTACTGCACAGTTGTACTCATCTCACATGCTAGTAAAGTAATGCACAAAATTCTCCAAGCCAGGCTTCAATGAACTGTGAACTTCCAGATGTTCAAGCCGAATTTAAAAGGCAGAGGAACCAGAGATCAAATTGCCAGCATCTGCTGGATCATCAAAAAAGCAAAAGAGTTCCAGAAAAACATCTATTTCTGCTTTATTAACAATGTCAAAGCCTTTGACTGTGTGGATCACAATAAACTGTGGAAAATTCTGAAATAGATGGGAATACCAGACCACCTGACCTGCAGAAATCTATATGCAGGTCAGGAAGCAACAGTTAGAACTGGACATGGAACAACAGAGTAGTTCCAAATAGGAAAAGGAGTACATCAAGGCTGTATCCTGTCACCCTGCTTATTTAACTTATAGGCAGAGTACTGGACTGGAAGAAACACAAGCTGGAATCAAGACCGCCGGGAGAAATATCAATAACCTCAGATATGCAGATGACACCACCCTTATGGCAGAAAGTGAAGAGGAACTAAAAGCCTCTTGATGAAAGTAAAAGAGGAGAGTGAAAACGTTGGCTTAAAGCTCAACATTCAGGAAACGAAGATCATGGCATCTGGTGCCATCACTTCATGTGAAATAGATGGGGAAACAGTGGACACAGCATCAGACTTTTTTTTTGGGGGGGGGCTCCAAAATCACTGCAGATGGTGACTGCAGCCATGAAATTAAAAGATGCTTACTCCTTGGAAGGAAAGTTATGACCAACCTAGATAGCATATTCAAAAGCAGAGACATTACTTTGCCGACTAAAGTCTATCTAGTCAAGGCTATGATTTTTCCAGTAGTCATGTATGGATGTGAGAGTTGGACTGTGAAGAAAGCTGAGCACCAAAGAATTGATGCTTTTGAACTGTGATCTTGTAGAAGACTCTTGAGAGTCCCTTGGACTGCAAGGAGATCCAATCAGCCATCCTAAAGGAGATATGTCCCGAGTGTTCATTGCACGGACTAGTGCCTAAGCTGAAACTCCAATACTCTGGCCATCTCATACGAAGAGTTGACTCATCGGAAAGACCCTGATGCTGGGAGGGATTGGAGCAGCAGGAAAAGGGGATGACAGAGGAGGAGATGCCTGGACGGCATCACTAACTCAATGGACATGAGTTTGAGTAAACTCCGGGAGCTGGTGATGGAGAGGGAGGCATGGCGTGCTGCGATTCATGGAGTTGTGAAGAGTGGGACATGACTGAGTGATTGTACTGAACTGAACTGAAGCGACTTAGCAGCAACACCACACCCAAGAAGGCCAATACTGTTGATATGAAAGCAGAAAAGTATATTCAAACCTAATGTCTGCTTAAGGTTAGTTCACATGCCAATACTTACTTACATACACACACACACACACACACACACACACACACACACACATGTATATACACATATATAAATCAGACTTTAACTGATGTGGGGAAATTTTTTTTAGAAAGAGAAAGGGGTGTGTGAATATGTTACACAGCAGAAAAGAATTTAGAGAAGTTGATTGTGTGGCCACAATTCCAGAAACTGAGGGAATCTATATTCTCTATGCATTACCTCTATTTCCACAAAATGGGTTGCTACCATAGGAATTACTTTCTCTTTTTTAGTTCCACTGACATTTTGTATTGAGTTGGCCAAGAAGTTCTTTCAGGTATTTTGGCCCATCTTACAGAAAAACCTGAATAAACTGTTTGACCAACCCAATAACATCGAGGCAACTGCTTATCTTAACTGGTTAGGAAGTAAATTTGTAAGCCATTTTACAGCTTTAATGGAACTAAATGAAGAGCAACACACAAAGCCTCCTTCCGTGCCACTTGACATCAAGGATAGTTGGAACTGGCCTATATAGAGGTGAGAATGGCAGTCAAGAAAGTAGAGGATGGGAATATATGTCTCATCAGCAGCCAGTTGAAAAGAACCTACCTGGAAATGACTTGGAGATATTTAGGAAGTCATCCTCTAAAAACTTATGACAGGTGAACACAGGTTTCACAAGATAAGATTGAAACTATAGAATTTTGATACTGTATTCAGATTTAATTCTCTAGAAGCAAGATCCATTCCTCAAAAAAAGTCCAGTGAAAGCTATTAGAGATATTCTATTAAACACAGTAAATTGCAAATAAACTATTGCTTCAGCTTACTTCAGAAACTTCACTAAAATTACAGTAAAGGAACTAAAATGATAAATATAAAAGGAGAATGATCTAAAGAGTAGATATCCAGGTCACCAAAATTTTACAAGATGGACAATAAAAGAATAACAATTGACTTAGGCAAAATTGTGCTGTCTAGAGATGTATATGGAATTCAATTGGTGGCTCAAATGGTAAAGAATTTGCATGCAATGCAAGAGACCTGGGTTCGATTCCTGAGTTATGTATAAGGAGCAGCAAGCTGATCCATCTATAGAATCTCAGAGACATTCAGGATTTGGAATTAAAAGGCATATATATGTCAACATGATACAAGAAGCTGGTATCAGATATTATTTGAAATTCTAGTTAGACTTTAAAGCCCTGCACCCATACCCAAGGAAAGACACAACTATTCCTCCCCAACTCCTGAAGGGAATAATAAGATGTAGATCTGGAAAACTGAACTATGGAGGCTTCAGAGTTAGTGACAATGGGCATAGGCAAGTTCATGGGAAAGGCCCCTAACTGTCAAGAAAGGGAATATATGAAATTCTTCATGATGAATGATGAAGCATCCCAACTCTCCTCACCCACCCACCACCACCCATCTTCATTCACCTTAGTTCCAGGGACACTGGTGGCCAGAAGGAAACTAAAAGTTTCTTCTTTGGAGAAAACTGAAATCTCCATAGAGAAGAGAGGGAAGAAAAAAAAGGAATGAAAACATTTCCTAATGCTTCTGATGATATTTAGACCCAGTGGTCAAAGATATCTGTTCAGTAACTTGTGCACGCTATGTATAATTAATGTCAATCCTACCTATCTTATCTTCTCAGTCAAACTATAAGTTTCATAAGTTCAGAGGCCATTTCTCAATCTTCTGTACAACAGTTATTTTATTAAAGTATCCATTCAGAGCTAATTGTGTTCATCAAAATCTGTCTCTTTTCACTGAGCACAATTGATAGCTACAAATAGAATAAGGCTTTCCAAATGACATGAAAGAAATGACCTCCATTATTTAGAGGGTTCCTCTGCTCTTTTTGATTATCTTCTATGGAAACCAGGGAACACAGAGGTTGTGTGTGGTTGGGGAGATGATACTTTATTTGTCCTCTGGTGCATTAACATTATCCAGAGCTCTAGTAGTAAAGTGACTGCTTCAGCCTAACATGTTGCCATATCCATACTGTTTCTAATTCCTATTTTTATTTTTATATAAAGCTCCCATGATTATGGAATTCCTTGCATTTTAAGAAACAATAACATAGGAGCCTATGTATTTTGATGCAAGTATAAGTGTAAACACACACACACACATACACATAGATACTGAAGGCCTTGAGGCCTAATCAGAATCATCCTTTTCAAGTATATTCTCACTGACGTAAATCTCAGTCCTAGCTACATGCAGCATTTTGGATTCTTTGATGCAAACCAAGGTTTGAGTCAATTTTCCATTTTAGTAAGTAGAAACAATTAGTTCAACCCTTGATATCAAACCCAAAATGTACTTATTACAACTAAGCAACAGAGTTGCTTTTTAAAAAATGTTTCACTGGGCATATTTCCAAAAATAGTTCTTTTTTTAAGTACCAAGGTGATGATATCTCAAAGTTGAATTGTGTGTTGATTCTTAACATATTCTAAAGCCCTGTAATACCTGGATAAATATGTTGCCTAGTTCCTCAGGCTTTAATTATATTCCTTTTAAAAAAACTAACCCCTTGGATGACCATTATATCTAGTACCATGGGCAAGAATCCCTTAGAAGAAATGGAGTAGCCCTCATAGTCAACAAATACTCTGAAATGTAGTACTTGAGTACAATCCCAAAAATGACTGAATGATCTCAGTTCGCTTCCAAGGCAAACAATTCAACATCACAGTATGCCAAGTCTATGCCCCAACCAATGCTGAAGAAGCTGAAGTTGACAGGTTCTATGAAGATCTACAAGACCTTCTGAAACTGACACCCTCCCCCCCTCCCCCAAAAAGATGTTCTTTTCCTAATAGTGGATTGGAATGCAAAAGTAGGGAGTCAAGAGATATACCTGGAGTAACAGGCAAGTTTGGCCTTGGAGTACAAAATGAAGCAGGGCAAAGTCTAACAGTGTTCCCAAGAGAACACAGTGGTTATAGCAAAACCTTGTTCCAACAACACAAGAGATAACTGTTCAGTTCAGTTCAGTCATTCAGTCATGTCCGACTCTTCGTGACCCCATGAATTGCAGCATGCCAGGCCTCCCTGTCCATCACCATCTCCCGGAGTTCACTCAGACTCACGTTCATCGAGTCAGTGATGCCATCCAGCCATCTCATCCTTGGTCGTCCCGTTCTCCTCCTGCCCCCAATCCCTCCCAGCATCAAAGTCTTTTCCAATGAGTCAACTCTTCGCATGAGGTGGCCAAAGTACTGGAGTTTCAGCTTTAGCATCATTCCTGCCAAAGAAATCCCAGTCTTCAACACCATAGTTCAAAAGCATCCTGATGGTCAATACCAAAAGCAGATTGATTATATTCTTTGCAGCCAAAGACAGAGGAACTCTATGCAGTCAGCAAAAACAAGACAAGGGGCTGGCTGTAGCTCAGATTATGAACTCATTATTGCAAAATTAAGACTTAAATAGAAGAAAGTAGGGAAAACTACTAGGCCATTCAGGTATGACTTAAATAAAATACATATGATTATACAAGAGAAGCGACAAATAGATTCAAGGGATTAGATCGGGCAGACAAAGTGCCTAAAGAACTATGGATGGATGTTCATAACATTGTACAGGAGTCAGACAGGACTTAGCAACTGAACAAAAACTTTTTTGAGCTGGCAGCATAAATAATTAAAATAAAAACATGCCCATTTATATGAATTAGCAGTAGTCCTCACAATGTGAAACTAACCAAGTTAGCACTTGCTATATATGGCTCTTAAATTTTTTTATTATATACTTTATTGTTTCCCATAAAAGCATATTTATTGCTTATAGTTTTTCTTACAGATAAAGGGAAGAGATACTATAGATTACCCATAGCAGACTACGTGTTGTAGAATTTTCAGTTTGTGAATCACTGGTGATGAGTCCCTGTGCTGGGAGACTGTATAAAAGTGATGAACTGGAAATAATAATCAACTAGTAAGTCAGCTTAATTTTAAGCTAAGCTGAAGATTCTGCACCAGAATCAAAAAGATTTCACATTCAAGTAACAGATTACATATCACTGTATTAACATGCTCCTAGCATCTGGCAAATATTAATACTAGTTGAATGAATGAAAAGTTAATGTTTTAATTTTATTTCCCCATCAGACAATCAGCTTGCTCTACCATTCCTATCTGAGAACACAGTTGAGGATAAATGTCCTTTTGTGCCAATAAGCACCCTGCAGAGTTCCTTCTCCTTTACCCAGTGATATGCCATTATTGGAAAGGAGCACAACTCAGCTACATATGCCTAAAGGTCCAGGCTAGAAAAGAGAGGAGAAAAAGAAATGATCAATAATAAAACAAAAATAAGCCAATGGAAACAAGAAAATTTCTTGTTGGATGAGTATGGTTGCATCTGTGCTTTGTCTTTAGAAAAGAATTTATCTATGCATTGTGGAATTTTACCTGGAAGCAGTAGAATGATAAACCCCACCAGCAATAATGCACTGAGGCCCTATTTTGTGCCAAGAACTGCATTAGAGG
This sequence comes from Madoqua kirkii, assembly GCA_006408675.1. Lineage (NCBI taxonomy): Eukaryota > Metazoa > Chordata > Mammalia > Artiodactyla > Bovidae > Madoqua > Madoqua kirkii. Next base: position 10,059 of record SJYC01109925.1, read on the forward strand.
TTTTATATAAATCTGTCATTCAATCCTCATACAGATTCTGGTTTTTAAAAGTCTAGCCTCTTCTGTTTGCTGGTCTCTTCAGTGTCTAATTTCTGCCCTAACACAAGGTGGACAGTGGTGGTCACTTACTTTAGGCTCACTTGTTCAGTCGTGCTGTGGGAAGGGAGGAACACTGCAAACAAATATCACTGGCGTGTGCTCACAGTGATTCAGCCACACTGGGTTTACCCCACTCACGACATGTGTGCTTTCCCAGTCTACACTTCTCAGGCTCTAGGTTGCTCTGCTGGGAACTGTCTGAGGCTGGCCCTGGGTTGCATGCACTCCCCAGGTCTAAGCAGCTCAGGTTCAGGTTCTTAGGTACTCCACAAAGGCACAGACTTGATTGGGCCTGCGTTTTGTGCCCATCTCAGTTCCAAGCACCTCAGGTGACCAGGTGCTTGGCAAGCACTGTCACTCCCAGCTGAGGGCTGTGACTTATCACCTCCCCCGTCTCAGCCACTTGGTTTTCTGGATATACAATGGGCGCACCTTTGCAGGTGTGCCGTGTGTCTTTTCTGGGGAGCTGATTTCTGGCTGTGACCCTCCTGGTGCATGTCAGTTTTTCAGAATCCCAAGAAGTCTGGGTTAGCAGTGAAGTCTGCTTACGGTTTGGTAGATGATGTCTCTCTGGGGCAGTGATTGCCCCCTTCGGGCTCTGGCTGCCTTCCCCTGCCTGTCTCCAATGGGGGATGGGCCAGTCCGCAGCCAGCTAGCTCTTTTCAGTCCTTTGTTCAGTGAGCTGGCCTGGCAGGGTCTTAGGTTAGGACTTTTCACATAGCCATCCCACAGTTTGGGTCGCTATCTCAAGCTAGTTCCCTCAGATTGCCCTTAGGGCATTCAGGCCTGGTCCTTACCCTAAGCAATGCAGCCGATGCCTCCTGGTCCAGACCCGCTTGCAAGCGTCTGGGCTGTTGCTCTGCTGGGAGTTGTTGTTAGGCATGTAATCTGTGGGTTTTAATTATTTATTTTTACTCTGAGAAATTTTGCCTTCTGAGATTCCAAGGCTTGCCACAGACCCCATCCTATCCCTCCATCATGTTAGGACCACCTCTGTCAACTTGGAAGAAATGGACAAATTCTTAGAAAAGTACAACTTTCCAAAAGTGAACCAGGAAGAAATAGAAAATCATAACAGACCCATAACAAGCACGGAAATTGAAACTATAATCAGAAATCTTCCAACAAACAAAATCCCAGGACCAGATAGCTTCACAGCTGAATTCTACCAAAAATTTAGAGAAGAGCTAACACTTATCCTACTCAAACTCTTCCAGAAAATTGCAGAGGAAGGTAAACTCATTCTATGAGGCCACCATCATCCTAATACTAAAACCTGACAAAGATACCACAAAAAAAGAAAACTACAGGCCAATATCACTGATGAACATAGATGCAAAAATCTTTAACAAAATTCTAGCAAACAGAATCCAAAAACATATTAAAAAGATCATACATCATGACCAAGTGGGCTTTATCCCAGGGATGCAAGGATTCTTCAATATCCACAGATCAATCAATGTGATACACCACATTAACAAATTGAAAAATAAAAACCATATGATTATCTCAATATATGCACAGAAAGCATTTGACAAAATTCAACACCCATTTATGATTAAAAAAAAAAAAACCCTCCAGAAAGCAAGCATAGAAGGAACATGCTGTTGTAGCTGCTGCTAAGTCACTTCAGTCGTGTCCGACTCTATGTGACCCCATAGACGGCAGCCCACCAGGCTCCCCCGTCCCTGGGATTCTCCAGGCAAGAATACTGGAGTGGGTTGCCATTTCTTTCTCCAATGCATGAAAGTAAAAAGAGAAAGTGAAGTCACTCAGTTGTTTCCGACTCTTAGCAACCCCATGGACTGCAGCCTACCAGGCTCCTCCGTCCATGGATTTTCCAGGCAAGAGTACTGGAGTGGGGTGCCATTGCCTTCTCCCATAGAAGGAACATACCTCAACATAATAAAAGCTATATATGACAAACCCACAGCAAACATTACCCTCAATGGTGAAAAATTGAAAGCATTTACCCTAAAGTCAGGAACAAGACAAGGGTACCCACTTTCACCACTACTATTCAACATAGTTTTGGAAGTTTTAGCCAGAGCAATCAGAGCAGAAAAAGAAATAAAAGGAATCCAAATTGGAAAAGAAGTAAAACTCTCACTGTTTGCAGATGACATGATCTTCTACATAGAAAACCCTAAAGACTCCACCACAAAATTACTTAAGCTAATCAACAAATATAGTAAAGTTGCAGGATCTAAAATCAATACACAGAAATCCCTTGCATCCCTATACACTAACGATGAGAAAACAGAAAGAGAAATTAAGGAAACAATTCCATTCACCATTGCAACAAAAAGAAAGAAAAAAAAAAACCTTAGGAATATATTTACCTAAAGAAACAAAGGGCCTATATATAGAAAACTATAAAACATTGGTCAAAGAAATCAAAGAGGACACAAATAGATGGAGAAATATACCATGTTCATGGATGGGAAGAATCAATATAGTGAAAATGAGTACACTACCCAAAGCAATCTACAGATTCAATGCAATCCTTATCAAGCTACCAGCGGTACTTTTCACAGAGCTAGAACAAATAATTTCACAGTTTGTATGGAAATACAAAAAACCTCGAATAGCCAAAGCAATCTTGAGAAAGAAGAATGGAACTGGAGGACTCAACCTGCCTGACTTCAGGCTCTACTACAAAGCCACAGTCATCAAGACAGATCAACGGTACAAAATAGAAAGCCCAGAGATACATCCACACAACTATGGACACCTTATCTTTGACAAAGGAGGCAAGAATATACAATGGAGAAAAGACAATCTCTTTAACAAGTGAAAAAAAAAAAACCTTAGGAATATATTTACCTAAAGAAACAAAGGGCCTATATATAGAAAACTATAAAACATTGGTCAAAGAAATCAAAGAGGACACAAATAGATGGAGAAATATACCGTGTTCATGGATGGGAAGAATCAATATAGTGAAAATGAGTACACTACCCAACTCAATCTACAGATTCAATGCAATCCTTATCAAGCTACCAGCGGTACTTTTCACAGAGCTAGAACAAATAATTTCACAATTTGTATGGAAATACAAAAAACCTCGAATAGCCAAAGCAATCTTGAGAAAGAAGAATGGAACTGGAGGACTCAACCTGCCTGACTTCAGGCTCTACTACAAAGCCACAGTCATCAAGACAGATCAACGGTACAAAATAGAAAGCCCAGAGATAAATCCACACAACTATGGACACCTTATCTTTGACAAAGGAGGCAAGAATATACAATGGAGAAAAGACAATCTCTTTAACAAGTGTTGCTGGGAAAACTGGTCAACCACTTGTAAAAGAATGAAACTAGAACACTTTCTAATACCATACACAAAAATAAACTCAAAATGGATTAAAGATCTAAATGTAAGACCTTTAGAAAAACTATAAAACTCCTAGAGGAGAACATAGGCAAAATACTCTCCAACATAAACCACAGCAGTATCCTCTATGACCCTCCTCTATAACCTCCCAGAATATTTGAAATAAAAGCAAAAATAAACAAATGGGACCAAATTAAACTTAAAAGGGTTTGCACAATGAAGGAAACTATAAGCAAGGTGAAAAGACAGCTTTCAGAATGGGAGAAAATAGCAAATGAAGCAACTGACAACAACTAATCTCAAAAATATACAAGCAACTCCTGCAGCTCAATTCCAGAAAAATAAACGACGCGATCAAAAAGTGGGCCAAAGAACTAACCAGGCATTTCTCCAAAGAAGACATACAGATGGCTAACAAACACATGAACAGATGCTCAACATCACTCATTATCAGAGAAATGCAAATCAAGACCACAATGAGGTACCACTTCACACCAGTCAGAATGGCTGCGATCCAAAAGTCTACAAGCAATATATGCTGGAGAGGATGTGGAGAAAAGGGAACCCTCTTACACTGTTGGTGGGAATGCAAACTAGTAGAGCCACTATGGAGAACAGTGTGGAGATTCCCTTAAAAACTGGAAACAGAACTACCGTATGACCTAGCAATCCCACTGCTGGGCATACAAACTGAGGAAACCAGAATGGAAAGAGACACGTGTTCCCCAATGTTCATCACAGCACTGTCTATAATAGCCAGGACATGGAAGCAACCCAGATGTCCATCAGCAGATGAATGGATAAGAAAGCTGTGGTACATATACACAATGGAGTATTATTCAGCCATTAAAAAGAATACATTTGAAATAGTTCTAATGTCGTTGGTGAAACTGGAACCAATTATACAGAGTGAAGTAAGCCAGAAAGAAAAACACCAATACAGTATACTAATGCATATATATGAAATTTAGAAAAACGGTAACGATAACCTTGTATGCAAGGGAGCAAAATAGACACAGATGTATAGAACAATCTTTTGGACTCTGTGGGAGACGGAGAGGGAGGGGGTGGGATGATTTGGGAAAATGGCTTTGAAACATGTATAATATAAGAAACGAATAACCAGTCCAGGTTTGATGCATGATACAGGATGCTTGGGATGCACTGGGATGAGCCCCAGGGATGATACAGGGAGGGAGGTGGGTTTAGACTGGGGAACATGTGTACACCTGTGGTGGATTCATGTTGATGTATGGCAAAACCAATACAACATTGTAAACTAATTAGCTTCCAATTAAAATAAATAAATTTAAATTTAAAAAAAGAATACATTTGAATCAGTTCTAATGAGGTGGATGAAACTGGAGCCTATTATACAGAGTGAAATAAGGCAGAAAAAAAAAACACCAATACAGTATACTAATGCATATATATGGAATTTAGAAAGATGGTAATGATTACCCTTTATGTGAGCAGCAAAAGAGACACAGATGTATAGAACAGTCTTTTGAAATCTGTGGGAGAGGCTGAGAGCAGGATGATATGGGAGAATGGCATTAAAACATGTAAATTATCACATGTGAAACAAATCACCAGTCCAGGTTCAATGCATAATACAGGGTGCTCAGGGTTGGTCCACTGGGATGACCCAGAGGGATGGGATGGGGAAGGAGGTGGAAGGGAGTTTCAGGATGGGGAACACATGTACACCCATGGCTGATTCATGTCAATGTATAGCAAAACCAATACAATATTGTACAGTAAAAATAAATTAATAAAACTGAAAAAATTAAAAGTCTAGCAAATTGGTAGCAAGACACAGCCAACTCCTCTTAGCTCTACTCTTTCCCACAACCACAGATATAGTACAGTAGTATCGGTAAGGAATTACCTAGAATGTAGTTTGAGCCCTGGCTCTATCACTTACAGATATTATACTGCTGGGCGTATATTTAACATTTCTCAGGGTACACTTCCTTGTTTATAATAATACTTTGTCCCATTAAGTGACTGGTATGTTTTAAGATGCATGATATACCCAGTTCAGCATCTAAAACTTGGCAAACAATTGTAGAAGCATCCTAGCCACAGCATAGCAGAACCAAGATCCACTCCTTTCCCAAATGCAGCCAACAGCTTTATAGCCAGCAGCATCTAAAGTGATCTAGCATGACAGATTTGTCAGAGCCAAAAGTGTCTAATGCAACAATATCTCTGTGTTGGAGATTTTTAATATACAATTTTTAGAGACAATCAGAAGTTTGTGGTAGCTGGACTTTCCCCAATACTTATATACTAAGAGAGTGTAGTACACAGAAGCCGTTAGCAATAGAAGCCCTGACGCTTCTATTAACCAGAGGCCATGAGAGCACTTAATTAGCTGATACAATTTGAGGTGCCTCTGGTGACTAAAACCAGAAGCAATTTATCGTATTCAGAGTATATTTAGTATTAGAATTATAAGCAAGGGGACAAAGTGAACACAGTTGATCAACAACCTAACTACTGTATTGAAGCATATTTCCTAACCTGAAAAGATTACAAAGAGGAACGTGATGCCTATATGATTTTTTAGCGGTAAAAAGAGTTAATAACAAAGGGAATATGTGATTTTTTCCCTTAGGACAGGGAAGTTTTTCTCTAGGATTGTATTCACAACAACTGCACAAATAGTAAAGAACAACGAAATGGTCAACTGACTATGCCAGGCACCTCCTTCAACATAGTGCCAACTGACAAATAATTTGCAAAATGTCACAGGAAGCATTTAATTAATCCTATAATGGCAGTTCCTGTTAGCTTTGTCTATAATTATTCTTTATTTCCTTAACATAAACAAATTAGCTTTAATAGTATGTCAGATGGTATTTTCAGTCTCCACAGGACTTCTAATTTGTAGACATTTCAGTACTGATTTATCAAAACTGTCCATAAAGCATGCTTCTCAGCCCCATGCATCTGCTTCTCTGGTGCTCTTCTGGCCCCTGAATATCTATTAATTTACTTTCTTCACACTGGGACAATTTTTTTGTTTGTTTTCAAAGGGATAATTTCACTTTCTAAGAATAGATGTTACATGGTGTCAAGAATGTGGTAGAACTCCAAGATGCTAGTATAATTTTGAAAAGTTCATACATGTTAGAAAATGTCTGTGTTTAAGACAACAATGTTCCTCAACTGTTTAATGCAACTGAAATAGAAGACATATTTTAGAAAATGAAAATATTTTCTCTGTCAAGTAGTTTAAAACAATGAGTTACTACTGTCATCTAAACAGTTTATAGGAGTGTCATATTTCATATTCATGTCTATGAATATGAAATAGCCACTCAAGCAAGAGCTAGGAATAACTGAATACATTCCCCCAACTGTGAAATAGGGGGGACTTAAGGTGTTGCTAAGTATCAGGGTGTTAGTAATCATTCAGATACTACCACTGCTGCCTATCAAAGTAGGTCATGAAACACAGCCTGCTGTGATCCATGACAAAGAGATAGAGACACAGAGTCCCCTTTCCAATCCCTTCTCATTCCCTCTGAATTCAATGTGGTGCTGGTATTTTGTTGATATTTTTACTAAATCACATGGATCTGAAAAGGACTGACTGGTCAAAACAATGTTGGCTGTGATCTCAATGAATTACTTCACAATTGGCATCAGTCTCTGATTCTAGCTCAATATAATGAGCTGTCCCCTCTTTACAAATTTGTACTCTAAATTTGTAATCCCAAGGTCATCTTAGAAATGGAATTTTAATGTCTTGGCATATTTTGGTATCAAGTGGCTCACTTATGGTGAGCCACTTGGTACCAAACCTCCTCAATCTTCCCTTAGTTGTTGCTGTTAGTTGCTCAGTTGTGTCCAACTCTGTGACCCCATGGACTGTAGCCCACCAGTCTCCTCTGTCCATGGGATTTCCCAGGTAAGAATACTGGTGTGAGCTGCCATTTACTTCTACAGGGGATCTTCCTGACCCAGAGATCAAACCTGCATCTCCTGCATTGGCAGGAGATTCTTTACCACTGAGCCACCAGGGAAACTCTAATCTTCTCTTAAATGCTTCCTAAAACTTTTATTCCTCTTATTGTCCTATGCCCATCCTATAAAGCATCAGGTTTAAGATTTCTCAAGTTTCCCCAAATTTTGAAAAACCACATATTTTAGAAGTCATTTGGGGACAAACAAAATGTTCCAGATGTACACCCGTGGCAGATTCATGTCAATGTGTGGCAAAACCAATACAGTATTGTAAAGGTAAAAAATAAAGATAAAAAAAGATACAAATTGCAAAAAAAAAGAAAATGTATGAGAGATGCCAGTGAAAAGTATAATCATAGTAATCAATATCTTCCTTAGGCAAGCATGTCAGGGGATAGCATCTTCTATGAACGCAACCAAGCCCATTGGTAGAACCATGCTCAAGAAGTAACCCAAATGAAGATTCCAGTGTCTGTCTCTCTGTCTTTCTTTCATAGTTCATTTGAGGAATCAGAGGTTCCATTCTAAATTGCAAAGAAACTGTTGCTTTATCAGTATCTCTATTTTTCAGTAATCCTTCAGCTTATATCAGAATCACAAAGATCAGTTGGACCGTCTTCCAGAGTCGTTATGATAATGACTTAATACTCCCAGGCCTCTGAATTCTTTCAAAATGGAAATACCTTCTACATTCTCTTTATCCTTTTCCAGTGTTCACTGATGCTTATTTCTGGAATATTTAAATATTTTAACTCAACTTGACTCAAGTCTAGAATGACAAGATTTAAATGAATCCAGAATCATTAAATGTCAACAACAATAAAACTTCAAAGTAGGGGGATAACATCTAACTGCTAAAGTTTTCAAAATCTGGTGTTATTTATTGCCTGTCTCCTCTTCTCTGGGTGATGGTTTAGTGTGCCCTATGAAAACCAAAGGAGAAACACACACACTGTTCCTACCTGAACATACTAGCCTTCATATCTAAGTTTTTAAGTAAATGAGAATTTTTTTAAATGTAACAACATTTTCCTCAGTAAATGTTCTAATTTAATACCTAGAGAGGTTTATTACACCATTCTTCCATAACTTTGTTTTATTATGACTTCCTCCCAGTCCAGGAGAAGAACTCGATGTGAGGCAACATCTAAATATAACATAAAAATTTCTTTTGTCTCCATTTCACATGAGCTAGGGAGCAAAGCTAAAAGCCGTGCATTTGCTGTATAAAGAAAATGTTTTAATAAACTATGTAATACATTGAAAAGACCCTGGTGTTGGTAAAGATTGAAAGCAGGAGGAGAATGGTATGATAGAGGAGAGATGGTTGGGTGGCATCACCGACTCAATAGATGAGTTTGAGTAAACTCTGGGAGATGGTGAAGGATGGGGAAACCTGGGGCACTACACTCCATAGGATCACAAAGAGTCAGACATGACTGAATGACTGAACAACAGCATGTAATACTGGGTGTTATAGCATCAAAATTCTAAAGATTTATAGAAATAGGGCCAAACTTATCCATTATTTCAACTGTCCAATTCTCTATAGATTTCCACATGCTTTTGATTACAATGCTATGTGACAGATTATAACCATCATTCAGAATGCACGGTGATTATGTTTATTTTTTAAGTATTAAACTCAGTAATTTTTATTCCCTTTTCCTGTTGGAAATTTCCAACTATTGACCCAAGTACATTCAGTACTAAGACCCTAGCTTAAAACAAAGACAGTATTACTTAGCTTTTGGTTGCAAATTTAATTTCCTCTATCCACAGTCATCTCTAATAGTCTTGAGAGCTAGGCCACATTTACAGAGGAAGTCTCCTCTTTACATCTAAATCCAAAAGTTATTTAGCTCGTTGGGTTTTTTAAAGTATTGTTTTTGAAAAGTTAGATGACAAAGAAATATTTCTTACTTGAGAGAAAGCAGAAGTAGAAAAACTATGTGTTTTTGGATTGGGAAGAATTGTGGAAGGATAAGACTCGGGGAATTATAACCACTGAGTTTCTGGAGAGAAACATAGTTGAGAAAAAAATCTGGGGAACTCTCAGGTTTTCAAGCTAGTGACATGCATCCTTATAATATGGCACAGAAGAAAAGAGCTCCAGGGACAGAAATGGGTTGGGATAGACGGCCCTGGAAGATTGAATCCAAGTCTCTCTGATCTTCTGTGTTATGTCAAAAGAATCTCAGTTCAGTTCAGTTCAGTCGCTCAGTCGTGTCCGACTGTTTGCGACCCCATGAATTGCAGCACATCGGGCCTCCCTGTCCATCACCAACTCCTGAAGTTCACTCAGACTCATGTCCATAGACTCAGCGATGCCATCCAGCCATCTCATCCTCTGTCATCCCCTTCGCCTTCTGCCCCCAATCCCTCCCAGCATCAGAGTCTTTTCCAATGAGTCAATTCTTCACATGAGATGGCCAAAGTACTGCAGTTTCAGCTTTAGCATCATTCCTTCCAAAGAAATCCCAGGGCTGATCTCCTTCAGAATGGACTGGTTGGATCTACTTGCAGTCCAAGGGACTCTCAAGAGTCTTCTCCAATACCACAGTTCAAAAACAATCTAGACTATCCTAAATGTCCATGAGTGGGCCGTGGAGCTCATTTCATCATAACAAAGGACAGAAGTCTCACTGGAGCAGAAAGACAAAGAAACTCAAATGCTTGATTAGACAGTGTTGCAGCCAGCTTCAGGGGTTAAACAAGGCTTTCAAGAACATTGGAAAAAGCCACCATACCTTTCCTCTGACAAAAGAGCATGCTACAATGTCTATCAGTCCAGATTTTGTTGTAGTGACTGTAGTCAAGGTCAAGTGGAATGCAAGACATGTTAGCCTTCTAACATGTCTCCCTTACCATCACTGTGGTGAAGCTTTTCACAAGCTTTCTCCACAAGCAGGGAGGCATGAAGCAGGAGAGAGACAGACCTAGAGAAGTGTTTACTCAAATTATGTTTAATTAAACTGAAACAGACTGCTTAAGGTCAGAAGAGCTGACTCTAATTGACAAGTTTTCCTTTCTCTTCTACTATCAGCAGAAAAGGGGCTTAGGAATATGCAAACAGTTACATTTTTGCAAATTTTACAATATAAACTACTCCCTCTTTTCTAGAACTGTATTTCCATTCATATTAGCTTATATTTATTAATGTTTCTATGAGATGCTACAACTGCATCTTCCTGAGTAGTACCTATTACATCAATCTGCACAGAAAAACCTCTTTCATTAGTCAGCAAATCCATTCATTCTACCTGATAGCACTGTCTTTTAATTCTGCCCAGTTTCCTTCATCACCACTGCTACTCATATGGATTATTGCAAGAGATTCCTAATGGTCTTGATTTCCATGCCTTCTAAATTTTTTCAATTCCATTCATAGCCAACACAACCCCAGGCCTCTGTTTCATTCTTTATATATTGCATCTGAAATAATCTCTCAACCAGCAACTCTATCCCATTATTGCTCTGCTTCAAATCCAATGGTTTTCAATTTTCCTGAGGGTAATCCAAGCATATTTTAGTGAATATCATTCAGGGTCCTAATTAAAAAGACATGACACATTCAAATTAACATTGTTTCAAGTAAATCTTATAAGTGACTTTATTTAAATAGTAGTATATGGTGTGATGTAAGGAAATCATAAGGAATAGTGTAGTGGGGTTGCACCATGTCAATATGGCTAGACTAAGAACACATTTTTTCTTTTCTTTTTTTATTTAATACTTTATTCTATTTTACAATACTGTATTGGTTTTGCCATACATTGACATGAATCAGTCATAGGTGTACACGATCTCCCAGTGCTGAAGCCCCCTCCCACCTCTCACCTCACACCATCTCCCCAGATCATCCTGTACACCAGTCCCAAGTATCCTGTATCCTGTATTGAACATAGACTGACACTTCATTTATTATATAATAGTATACATGTTTCGGTGCCATTCTCCCAAATCATCCCACCCTCTCCCTCTCCCTCAGAGTCCAAAAGTCCGTTCTATACATCTGTGTCTCTTGTGTTGTCTCACTTACAGGGTCATCATTACTATCTTTCTAAATTCCATATATATGTGTCAGTATAGTGTATGGGTGTTTTTCTTTCTGGCTTATTTCACTCTGTATAATCGGCTCCAGTTTCATCCATCTCATTAGAACTGAGTCAAATTTATTCCTTTTAAGGGCTGAGTAATACTCCATTGTATATATGTACCACCGCTTTCTTATCCATTCATCTGCTGATGGACATCTAGGTTGTTTCCATGTCCTGGCAATTATAAACAATGCTGCAATGAACATTAGGGTACATGTGTCTCTTTCAGTTCTGGTTTCCTCCGTGTGTATGCCCAGCAGTGGTATTGCTGGGTCATAAGGCAGTTCTATTTGCAATTTTTTAAGGAATCTCCACACTGTTTTCCATAAGGGCTGTACTAATTTGCATTCCCACCAACAGTGTAAGGGGGTTCCCTTTTCTCCACATCCTCTCCAGCATTTATTGCTTGTAGATTTTTGGATCGCAGCCATTCTGACTGGTGTGAAGTGGTACCTCATTGTGGTCTTGATTTGCATTTCTCTGATAATGAGTGATGTTGAGCATCTTTTCATGTGTTTGTTAGCCATCCATATGTCTTCTTTGGAGAAATGCCTATTTAGTTCTTGGGCCCATTTTTTCTTTTTTTAATTTATTTTTAAATTTAATACTTTATTCTATTTTACAATACTGTATTGGTTTTGCCATACATTGACATGAATCAGCCACAGGTGTACACGATCTCCCAATGCCGAAGCCCCCTCCCACCTCCCACCCCACACCATCTCCCCGGATCATCCCGTACACCAGCCCCAAGCATCCTGTATCCTGTATTGAACATAGACTGGTGCTTCATCTCCCATATGATTGTATACATGTTTCGTTGTCCTTCTCCCAGATCTTCCCACCCTCTCCCTCTCCCTCTGAAGCCAACAGTCCGTTCTATACCTCTGTGTCTCTTATATTGTCTCACTTTCGGGGTCATCATTATTGTCTTCTAAATTCCATATATATGTGTCAGTATACTGTATTGGTGTTTTTCTTTCTGGCTAACTTCACTCTGTATAATCGGCTCCAGTTTCATCCATCTCATTAGAACTGAGTCAAATTTATTCTTTTTAAGGGCTGAGTAATACTCCATTGTGTATATGTACCACTGCTTTCTTATCCATTCATCTGCTGATGGACATCTAGGTTGTTTCCATGTCCTGGCAATTATAAACAATGCTGCAATGAACATTGGGGTATCAGTGTCTCTTTCAATTCTGGTTTCTCCGGTGTGTATGCCCAGCAGTGGAATTTCTGGGTCATAAGGCAGTTCTATTTGCAATTTTTTAAGGAATCTCCACACTGTTTTCCATAAGGGCTGTACTAATTTGCATTCCCACCAACAGTGTAAGGGGGTTCCCTTTTCTCCACATCCTCTCCAGCATTTATTGCTTGTAGATTTTTGGATTGCAGCCATTCTGACTGGTGTGAAGTGGTACCTCATTGTGGTCTTGATTTGCATTTCTCTGATAATGAGTGATGTTGAGCATCTTTTCATGTGTTTGTTAGCCATCCATATGTCTTCTTTGGAGAAATGCCTATTTAGTTCTTTGGCCCATGTTTTTGATTGGATCATTTATTTTTCTGGTAAAAACACATTTTTCAAAATCTCCTTCACTCTATGGTTCTGGCTTTGAATCGACCAGAAGAGAAATTTATTTTGAGATTTGGAATACAGAAGTGAGGCAGAGACCATTACAATCTGATGGCAGGTGTTTTAGACTGGTAAAGAACAGGTACAGAGATACAGATGGGTCCCAGCTGGTCCATGCTCCAGGTCTCCTTTCCTAAATGCCTCCAACAGGGAGCCTGGGCTTGTAGACTCTTCCCCCAGCTCACCATCAACATTGTAGTCCAGCTGCTGAAAGTGACTAGTATCTAGATTGCCTGACAAACTTCGATGTGTACTCCTATATCAGTGCTTCAGAAGAACTGATTTAAGACTTCTCTCTAATTCTCTCCAATAGACCATTACTCCCCCAGCCTCTCCTACCACTGTGGAAGCTCTAGTTCGTGTATGCAAAGTCACTTCAGTTGTGTCTGACTCTTTGTGATCCTATAGATAGTAGCCCACCAGGCTCTTCTGTCCACAGGATTCTCCAGGCAAGAATACTGGAGTAGGTTGCCATGCCTTCCTCCAAGGGATCTTCCCAACCCATGGAACGAACCCACATCTCTTATGTCTCCTGCACTAGCAAGTGAGTTCTTTATCACTAGAGCCACCTGGAAAGCCCATGGACCATTATTCTCCCAGCTCTCCCACCACTGTGGATGGTCTTACTCCCATAATAAATCCCTTATTTTATAATTCCCATAGCATTTTTGCTTCTCTGACTTTTCAGAGCATTTGAGAGTCTGGGATTATTGTTATCCCTAGGCAAAAAAAGAGCAGATAATTGGGTAAAGGAAGTCTCCTTGAGATCAGGAGGGACTTTGAGCTGTGGAACACTACTTCAAAGCTCTTTCATAGAAAGTACAGCACAGAAATAAGTACCCTGATTTAGCTCTCTTTCTACCTTCCAGCCTACTGCCTGGGATCCTCCCTGGCAGAAACTGCAGGCTTGGGAACCATTGATATAACTGATATTTTCTGACCTCAGTGCAGAGAGCAAATGACATATTGGAAGACATCCAAGACACATATTTTACATGACACATATTTTACATTACACAATAGGGTCATTAAAACAAAACATGGTGAACGAAAGTAAAGAAATAGAAAAAAAAATTTAAGGCAAAGAACAGGGAGATAAAGATTGAGGGAAAAGTCTCAAGAATTGATTAGATGATATCAAATGATCTAATATACATGCAACTGATATACCAGAAAAAGACAGAAAGAGTGGAGCAGAAAAAAAAAGATTTTTAACAACAATTGAAAGTTCCCAATTTACTGAAGCTTCAGTCAGTTCAGTTCAGTCACTCAGTCATGTCTGACTCTTTGCGACCCCATGAATTGCAGCACACCAGGCCTCCCGGTCCATCACCAACTCCCGGAGCTCACCCAGACCCACGTTTATCGAGTCAGTGATGCCATCCAGCCATCTCATCCTCTGTCATCCCCTTATCCTCCTGCCCCCAATCCCTCCCAGCATCAGTCTTTTCCAATGAGTCAACTCTTCGCATGAGGTGGTCAAAGTACTGGAGTTTCAGCTTTAGCATCATTTCTTCCAAAGAAATCCCAGGGCTGATCTCCTTTAGAATGTACTGGTTGGATCTCCTTGCAGTCCACGGGACTCTCAAGAGTCTTCTCCAGCACTACAGTTCAAAAGCATCAATTCTTCGGCGCTCAGCTTTCTTCACAGTCCAGCTCTCACATCCATACATGACCACTGGAAAAACCATAGCCTTGACTAGACGGACCTTCATCAGCAAGGTAGTGTCTCTGCTTTTGAATATACTATCTAGGTTGGTCATAACTTTTCTTCCAAGGATTAAGCGTCTTTTAATTTCATGGCTATTGAAGCTTAGTATTTTTCAAAAAGAAGATTTAAACATCAAATGGAATAAACACAAAGAACCTGTTATGAGGTGCATCATAGTCAAAATGATAAAAATCAAAGATAAGGAACAACTCTTAAAAGCTGAAACTCCAATACTTTCGCCACCTGATGCAAAGAACTGACTTATTGGAAAAGACCCTGATGCTGGGAAAGATAGAAGGCAGGAAGAGAAGGCGACGACAGAGGATGAGATAGTTGGATGGCATCACCGACTCAATGGACATGAATCTGAGCAAGCTCCAGGAGTTGGCGATGGACAGGGAAGCCTGGCATGGTGCAGTCCATAGGGTCTCAAAGAGTCAGACATGACTGAGTGACTGAAGTGACTGACACTTGAAAGCAATGCGAAAAAACCCTTTATTTACAGGGGATCAATGATCAAATTAATGACTGATTTCTCATTAGAAACATGAAGAGTGGGAGAATCTCTCTGTAGTGCTAAGTGGTGCTGAAACTGTTTTTTTCTTTTTGTTTGAACAAGAATGTCTATAACATCTTTATCCTAGAAATATAGGATATTTTCCTTTAAGAATTAAAGCAAACTAAAGAATTTCAGGTAAAAGAAAACTAAGAATACTGTTACTAGTAAAACTGCACCATAATAAATGTTAAAGAAAATTATTCAAGCTATGGGAAAATTTTAATGGAAACTTGGGTCCTCTGAGAATAATAAAATTCAAGAACTGAATTCTCCAGCAACCTGAATGAACAGGAGATAGATTCTCCTAACATCTCCATATAAGACTACAGCCCTGCCAGCACCTTGATTTCTGACATATATCACAGTGAAATAATAAATGAATGTTGTTTTATGCTGCTAGTTTGTGGTAATTTGTTATAGTAACAAGGAAAAATAACTTCACATGTTTTGAATGGAACATTTGGAGGTGAAATCTGTGCCATTTTTCCAAGGGTCCCCAACAGAACTAGTTCCCCATTTTCTATAGCAGTAACTCGTCCAATGATGCTACCTGAGTTAGACTTTCCTTCCTTTCTTGACTTAGTCTTCACATCCCCCCAACTCTGGGTCTCTGGAAGTACATTCTAAAGTGACCTACCTGAAAGGCAGGCTTTGCTTCAGGTTCTGATTTGGGAGGACCCAGAGAATGACTCTAGAGAATGACTCTAGACAGCAGATCCTTAGTTTGGGAGAGACCTCAGGTTAGGACCCCTGGTTGTTCTGGGAAACAACAGGTCAGCTGGCAATCAGGGCCCCAGGGCTGTTGGTAGCTGGGGTGGTGATCAGAACTGGCTACAGAAGCATCACAGTTGTAACACTCTAACCCTTCACACATTAGGACAAGTTACAGGCAAAGGTGATGCATTGGCCCACGAGGCAGAGGTAGTACTTAAAAGGTTTGGGGGTCTACGGAAATAAGGTCTATAGAACTGGCTGTCTTGGTTAACTTTTAAAGTCTTTTTTAAAACAAAAACCAAGGTTTAAGTTATTCAACTCAATTCAAGGCATTCTATGAAAGTCAGAAAGCCTCATAGCAACACTGAAGACCCTTTTCAGGTCCAAGTATGGGGGAAAAAAATCAGGTTTAGGCTTTGAAGGTACTGGTAGGACACATACAAGGATACTGAATACTCAGCTTCATCAGTACTCTGGCATCCAAACCAGGGTCCTAGTAGAGAAAAAGTGGGGTCCTGATACCTGGGAAAGATTCATTTGCATAAAGACCTCACCTAAGGAAGGTGCTTCATAAGGTGAAGACATTTCCATTTCCATCTGCAGAATAGCTAGCTCTAACAGACTTTACCTCTCTTATAGGACTTTTTTTTGGAAAATTGCAAGAAACAGATAATATATCCTTATTGAAGCACAGATAAATATAGCCATTGTTTTATAATGGCTTTAAATGGAGTATAATCTATAAGAAATATTGAATCATTATGTTGTACACCTGAAACTAATATAATGTTGTAAATCAACCAAACTTCAAAGGAAAAGCAGCTAACATACTTGACCATTTGAATTCATATGAACCGAGGTCTCAGACTTTGAAAAAAAATTTTTTTAAGAAAAGGCAGGGAGAAACAGAAAAGAAATATTAAAAATGTAGATACTAGAATAATGTAAGATGAATCATTCATAACTATGTCCTATCTTTATAAACGTTAGTGTTTAGTCCTTAGAAAAATTTCTTTAGTCAGGAAATGCTATTTGATTTGTGAATACTTCTAGTGTAATACCAATATTTGAATGCAGAACTTAAGACAAACAACAACAATGATGATAAAACCCACAAGAAACTACAAATACCAAGAAGTCAATTTTGGTTAGAAAAAAATTTTAAATGAGAAGATATTAGTTTAACAGGTAACATTCCCTGTTTATGGTTGCTTTGGACTCTATATACTTTAAGTAAAGGTCTTGAATTGTTTCTTTTGGAAATAAATATGCTCTTTACTTCCAGATGCAAAAATATTATAGGGTGTTGCCACAGAATTATTGCTCCAGACATAAAGGAAGAGACTTCTCTTCAATCAGACCTGGCCCCTAAGTCGACTAAGCACATTTAGTAAGTAAACCTTGGTAATTCTCATGTCAACAACAAGTCAATATCCCTGTATGCATATGGTAACATGTAAATAAGTGATATGTCTGTTTATGAGAAAAGTGGAACAATGAAATAAAAGACTGTGGAGCTAGAGAAAATAAAGTTCAAATTACATTCTTCATTTATAAGCTGCATGAACATTGGTAAGGCAGTTTTTCTGAACTTAAGCTTCCTATTTCAAAATACTGACAAACAAAAGCATAGTTCAGAGGGTTACATTATATAACACATATAAATATAGAAAATATATTGGAGAAATATAAATCCAAGGCAAAACCTCCCGCCAACTCAGAAAACTTTACAAAAGTAGAATAGAAGAGTTTTATTACTGAATGAATGAACATTAAGGCAGAACACCATGTGTGTCACAGTCAGTCTGCTAAGAGATTGCAAAGACAGAAAGAAATTTTCCCCTTGTATGCAGCCAAGAACACACAGCCCATTTCCCACATGTTCTTGAGATGAACAATACCTAGTCCTCAAGTAAGACAGCTTAACAGTACCATGTGTCAGGCAGAGTTTATCCTAAATTCACCTAGTAACTATCACGGCCATATGTGTTTGCTAATTAGTTTCAGCCAAGGGAAAAATAAACTCCTATATTTTTGTAACAGGAGGTAGTTCTATAACTTGGAGCAATGGACTCCCCGAAGTTAGACCTTCCTTGATCCTCTGACAGAGACAAGGAGACAGGGTATAATCATCAAGAAAAATCATCATTTTTCTTGATGATTACATTTTAAAGGAGTAGCTCCCAGGTCCTTGTGAAAGAGACTCTTTGGAGGATTTTTAACTGTATTACATATCAAATGAACATGTTTCTGACTGTTTACCAAAATTAAAACTGGTACATAAAGTCTCCATTTGTACATAAACAAACAAGTGTTTGTTTTGTCTATCAAGCAGCAGTAAAAATACAAAATAAAAGAACTGTGAAGTTTCTCAATACCATAACTGATTCATGAAACAAATATTACTCCAGAATAATGCCTGAACAGGAACACTGAAGCAAAAATTTACCTGTAATTTTAAAGACCATGATATGAAAGTACAAAGACTGAAGAATACCTGATGACTCCACTTCAGGAGTTTAAATAGGCAAAAAATATATTTGTGACTCTCATAAGGCAATTAGACAGGCCATATCAGTATTAAATGGCTGCAGAAAAGATTCACTGTGGGCTTAGGGGCTGTTCTTTCACTCCAGAAGGATATGTATTAGGTGGGCATTAATACAGTCCTTACACAGGGCCTTACCTGTATCTCATACAACGCAGTCCCATGACCTCTTGTTTCAGTGGCAAACACATCTTGGTGCAGTCTCAAAGTTCCAGGGGAAAGAAGGGAAAATAAACTGGAGTTGAAGTAATTCCAGGTTTAGATAGGACTGCAACCAGTATAAAATCACAGTAAAATCATATTTTTATATAGATCCTTATTAACATCTGGAGAAGAAAAGAAGGGGCATACTGAATTGTCAAGTATAGCATTTGGAGGACAATTGCTAAGCATGACAGGAACCTCAATAAGCTGAATTGTGTCAGTCTGACAGCTTGCCGGAAGCAACAAAATGTCAATTCAAATGAGGTCTCAGACTACAAATTCCTTAAAATGACAAGTAATTCAGTCACATAGAGAAAATATTGTTTGACAAGCTACAGTTCAAAATAACTAATAATTGTAGTAAGGCTATGGTTTTTCCTGTGGTCATGTACGGATGTGAGAGTTGGACTGAGAAGAAGGCTGAGTGCCGAAGAATTGATGCTTTTGAACTGTGGTGTTGGAGAAGACTCTTGAGAGTCCCTTGGACTGCAAGGAGATCCAACCAGTCCATTCTGAAGGAGATCAACCCTGGGATTTCTTTGGAAGGAATGATTCTAAAGCTGAAACTCCAGTACTCAGGCCACCTCATGCGAAGAGTTGACTCATTGGAAAAGACTCTGATGCTGGGAGGGATTGGGGGCAGGAGGAGGGGACGAGCGAGGATGAGATGGCTGGATGGCATTATGGACTTGATGGACGTGAGTCTGAGTGAGCTCTGGGAGATGGTGATAGACAGGGAAGCCTGGCGTGCTGTGGTTCATGGGGTCGCAGAGTCAGACACAACTGAGCCACTGAACTGAACAGAACAACAAAAAACAACATGGCCTTTTTTTTTTTTTTACTGTATTCTACTTTACAATACTGTATTGGTTTTGCCATACATTGACATGAATCAGCCACAGGTGTACACGAGCTCCCAATCCTGAAACCCCCTCCCACCTCCCACCCCATATCATTTCTCTGGATCATCCCCATGCACCAGCCCCAAGCATCCTATATCCTGTATCGAACATAGACTGGTGCTTCGTTTCTTACATGGTAGTATACATGTTTCATCGCCATTCTCCCAAATCATCCCACTCTCTCCCTCTCCCTCAAAGGCCAAAGTCCATTCTATACATTTGTGTCTCTTTTGTTGTCTCACATACAGGGTCAACATTACTACCTTTCTAAATTCCATATATATGTGTCAGTATACTGTACTGGTGTTTACAAAAATTTAATAGAATACAAGGATGAGTTCACCAATTGACAATCATAAAAAAAGAGATTAACACATTGAGTAAGAGATTATGTAGAAAAAAAAGAAAATTTTAAAAGATTTAAGCACCACAGTTACAAATCATGACCTCATGCTCATATATTAAGTTCCTTCATCTAACAGTTGAAGAATATACACGCTTTATCAACATATTTTGAATACTCCCCACCAACAACCATATCTCAAAATAAATCCCAACAAATATGTGGGGACAATATCTTAAAAATCACATTCTTTGGCCACAATGCAATAAACTGACAACACAGAAAGACCCCCCAAAAAAGATATTTGATTTAAAAAATTATACTTCTTATAATTTATGGATCGAATAGGAAATTACAAAGACAATAAAATAGGCCTCTGTGATAACTGATTAAGGAAAGAGACAAAATACAAATAAAACACAAAATGAAAAGGGAAACTGATGAAATATAAAGTGGTTAAATGATATTTAAAATATAATTATTGGGGAACACCGTTGGGAGTTGTCAGGTAAAATCTGCAACTGCAGGCAAAGAGAGATGAGAAAGTGAGGCAAGCCACTCTAGATTGGTAGATGGCAGCTTTAATGAGCAATAGAACTTACATACAGGCTTATTTTGGTGGTCTCATGCAAATCTCCAGACCAGCCCAGCAGAATCTTAAGAGTTTACATAGATGTCTTAATTAGATTCAACCACATATTCAGCCCAGGTGGTCACAGTAATTCCTTATTCTTTCAAGGTTATGTCCTAGAAACTGAGTCCCACTGTGGACAGAATGTACTCTCCTACAAAGCAGAGGTGGTGTAGGGCCCCCAACTCAACTGCCATGGTCCAGCTCACGAGACCTCCTCCAACAATAGTCAGCTATAGTCTGATCAAGATCATGACCAAAATCAAATGGACAAACTACTCAAACATTTTTTAAAAGCCAAACCTGTTACAAAAGATATAAAAACTTAGGTTTTTAAGATATGAAATAATAATTGAAATGTTGGAGGGTAACAATGCTCAAAAAATGTTTAGAGGTAACTATTCTCAAATTTGTTGTTGAGTTGTGTCTGATTCTTTGCCATCCCATGGACTGCAGCAAGCCAGGTCTCCCTGTCCTTCACTAACTCTCAGAGTTTGCTCATAGTCATATCCATTGAACCGGTGATGCTATTTAACCATCTCACCTTCTGCTGCCCCCTTCTTCCTTTGCCTTCGATCTTTCCCAGCATCAAGATGTTTCCCAACGAGTCACTTCTTCGCATCAGGTGACCAGAGTATTGGAGCTTCAGCATCAGTCCTTCCGATGAATATTTGGGAGTGATTTCCTTTTATGATTGACTGGTTTATTCTCATTGCAGTCCAAGTGAACCTCAAGAGTCTTCTCCAGCAACATAATTCAAAGCATCAATTCTTTGGCACTCAGCCTTCTTTATGGACCAACTGTCACATCCATACATGACTACTGCCATAGCTTTGACTATGCAGACCTTTGACTATGCAATGTCTCTGCTTTTTAATATGCTGTCTAGGTTTGTCATAGCTTTCCTTCCAAGGAGCAAATGTCTTTTAATTTCATGGCTGTAGTCACTATCTACAGTGATTTTGCAGCCCAAGAAAATAAAATCTGTCACTGCTTCCACCTTTTCCCCCTCTGTTTGCCAAGAAGTGGTGGAACTGGATGCCATGATCTTAGTTTTCTGAATGTTGAGTTTTAAGCCAGCTTTTTCACTCTTTTTCAACTTCATCAAGCGGCTCTTTAGTTCCTCTTCACTTTCTGTCATTAGAGTTGTATCATCTGCATATCTGAAGTTGTTGATATTTTTCCCGCTAATCTTGATTCCAGCTTGTGATTCATCCAGACCAGCATTTCCCATGATGTACTCTGCATACAAGTTAAATAAGCTGGGTGACAACAAACAGCCTTGTCATACTCCTTCCTTAATTTTGAACCAATGTCCAAATATTCTCAAATATTCAGTATAAATAGGTTTTCTAATTTAAACTAAAAAAATATTGCCATTTCCTTTAGCCTCTGTTGGGCTGCACCCTACAAGCTGTAAGTCTTGTAGCTATCCAGCTAGTGACCTAAAAAAGAACCCAGTGACAAAAAACAGCAAAGCTTTATTGTACAGAGCATCTTACATGTCTGAAACTGTGTTCTGGAGTAACCCCTATTGTGCTCAGGAGATGGCAGGCAGAACACAGGCAGCCCTCTTCACTACTTGGGGAGAAAAAGGCTACCATTTATAGCAGGAACTGAAGTCAGGTTCACTCATCCATTACCAGGGAAACCAGTGTCTGAGTCATGGGGCAAGCATGTAGGCAATTACTGATTAAGCCTTATAATTCAGAGGAATAGATAGTCATGTGAGGCCAGGACTGGTCAAACATGGAATACATGGGTAGCAAGAGAATAGTCATCTTGAATGGCCTGACCCCAGAGCCTCAAAAGAGAAGTGGAGGGGAGCCTAAGAAAATATTTTGTTACAAACATATTTCAAAGGTAATTGCTCCTAATTAAAACATTAATGACAATTTTCCATTTGGGGTTGAGCTTATCTATGATCAGAAATATTTCCATAACAAACTATGGGAGTTAGTGGGGAAAAAACCCTCCTTGAGCTCAGAAATAAATCTCCAATAATCTATATAAAAATTAAAATTTACAATGCAAACGTGAAAAAACAAATGCAATAAAACTTGTTGTAATTAATTAATACATATAATTTGAAAACTAGCATACCAGGTGACTAGTCTGCATGGATTACATGAGCATCTCAGCATCCACTCAAGTGGATAAAACACCTTGTACTTTAATCAAGTGACTTGCAAATGGACTTTGGAAAAGACACCCAGTCCCTTTCTGATCCCTGAAGCCTCAGTGCCCTATGTTTATATATCTATGCCATTCTAATAACCCATAACTGTCAAGAAGTAACTCAATTATTTTACTGAGATGGATCTTACCAAACCAACAGATAATCCACTATGATTGAAAAGTATGCCTCTCCTAAGCTATTCCTTAAAGCGAAGTGTAGTTCACACCAGAAGCACCACCTTCACCTGGAAATTTGTGGGAAGTGGAAATTCCAAAGATCTACTCTGCTGCTGCTGCTGCCAAGTCGCTTCAGTCATGTCCAACTCTGTGCAACCCCAGAGATGGCAGCCCACCAGGCTCCCCCGTCCCTGGGATTTTCCAGGCAAGAACACTGGAGTGGGTTGCCATTTCCTTCTCCAATGCATGAAAGTGAAAAGTGAAGGCAAAGTCGCTCAGTCGTGTCCAACACTTAGCGCACCCATGTACTGTAGCCCATCAGGCTCCTCCATCCATGGGATTTTCCAGGCAAAAGTACTGGAGTGGGGTGCCATTGCCTTCTCTGAGCGATCTATTCTAGATTTGCTAAATCAGAAACTGGAAGTGGCACCCAGCATTCTGAGTTTTAACAAGCTATCCAGGCAATTCTGATCTACATTTAAGTTTGAGAAACGTTGGCCTAAAAGTTCACTCCAAGAAGCAGTTACTAAAGGTGTCTGTACAGTACAGGTTGTCAAATGGTATTGTTTTCTACAATGTGCCCATATTTACCTGTCACTTCAAGGAATCTTCAGTGTGCAACCTGATTTGAGTTATATTTTTCATTCCTGCAGCAAACTCTAATACTGATAGCAGGCAGGTTGTTGAGGTTCAAATCATGCTCAGCAGTTCCTCCAAAAGCTAATACCTTGGCAATTCAGTATGCCCCTGCTCTCCTTCTCCAGACATTAAAACACAAATTCCCAGGCTCAAATGCCAGCAATTCTTATTTAATAGATCTGGAATAAGGCTTTGATATCAGTATCTTTAAGCCCCCCACAGTACGTGCATGCATGCAACAAACCCACACACATACACCTCCTCCTAATATACAGGCAGGATTGAATACCACTGGCCTTTGAAACAATTTCTGTACAAAGGTTAAAGGATTCAAGTAAATTAACTGGTGGTCTGTGTGAGGAAAGTGTAAACAATTCGATGCCACATACCCATGGTGTTCTTTTGCACCCTGCCACATCTCTTCACTTTCCAAGACCAGATATGGGCAAAATTGGAAGAGAAGAAATAATTAGGAGTGTGAAGCTCCACATCACTATATTCCACTTTTGTTAACTCATCCATGTGCACGCTCAGTCAGACAAGAGTGATGCTTTGGACTGCTTTGTGATGCTATGGACTGCAGTCTGCCAGGTTGCTCTGTCCATGAGATTTCTCAGGCAAGAATACTGGCAAGAGTTGCCATTTCCTTCTCCAGGGCATCTTCCTGATGCAGCAATCGAACCTGTGTTTCCTGCATCTCTTACACTGGCAAGAGATTCTTTACCACTGAGACCCCTGGGAAGCCCCTTGTAACTCATATTTATGAGTCCATACTCCACAGAAAGCATCAAACACAAGTCATGGAAAGTAGAAAAAAATTTTTCAAAACCAGGAAGTTGCCTATTATACAAATTAGCACACTTATAGGACATTACTAGTAGTATTATTGTAGTAATCAAACCTTTATATTATAAGAACTATCTTCAGGGGAGTGACTTTCAGCTATTTAGACACAATCTCTGAGCATTCCATATTTAAGGAGAATTAAACATCACTGTTCTTATTCTTAGGTTTGACAGGAAATAAAAACTTGATAAGTTGTGATGAAGATAAGCAAGTGTCTTTTTTTCTCTTTTTTTCTGAATTCATTTTTCCAGTTATGTTTGTCATCTATTATTTAATCAGAAATTGACTTCAGATCTTTCTCTAATATGTTTCAAAGACTCTTTCTCAAATGGTTTAGCTGGGCCACTAGCCTGATACCAATCCTTGACCTCTCCACCCTTAATTAGATGAATCAGATGAAAATATTGCCCAAGGGGCTTGGGTGACTCCAGTAGCTGGACAGGATAATAGGGAGAGGAAACGGCATCAGACTAATACTGTTGTAGACACAGGGAAAAGCCTACATTTCACTCAGTAGTTGTGTAAGATCTTACAGAAAGCTTTTAACACTGTGATTTTTCTTTTGTGCTTTTCAAGCGCTAGCTTGGCAGGACTAAGCGGTTTATTGCACCTTGAGTTTGCCATGAATCTAAAAGGAAAATTAAAATCTGTGCTGAACTACTAGTGTTTAAGAGATAATGTCAACAGAGTAAAATATGTTATCTGACCAGAGACCTCCTCACACTATATAAATCTTAGGTAGCATCACCACAAGCCAAGTTTTATAGCATTCAGTATAAATGTCTAAAACTTCATTTTTTAGACTAACTTTAGCTAACCATCTGAGTTGAGAAGCCAACTTATGCAACTATTCAAGCAGAGCAGACTGTCAGCACTACAGAAGAAAGCTAATCATAAAAGGCAATATCTATGTAAGACCTCAGTGAGCTCTTCAATCATACCAGCTGATATTCATCAGCAAGGTAAATTGTGGCTCATCCCCTGAAAACTGCATAGAGGCAAAAAAGTTCTGAACACTTGTAGCAGGGAAGACAAAGCAGCCTAAGAAAAAATATTAGAAAGATGGGGATCAATGAAGACACATGTCATAGATATTTGAATTGAGTAAATATTCTCCATTTATATCTGTTTATCTATGAAGGGACTTGAAATATCAAAGGTTATTAGTACTCAGTTATTTTTTTTTAATCCTCTTCATGGATCACAGGCTTGTCATGGCAAAGAGGCTTGCATAACTCAGTAAACCTCTGAGCCATGCCACGTAGGGCCACCCAAGAAAGACAGGTCATAGTGAAAAGTTCTGACAAAACTTGGTCTATTGAAGGAGGAAATGGCAATCCATTCCAGTACTCTTGCCTGGAAAATCCCATGGACAGTATTAAAAGGCAAAAAGATATGCCAGAAGATGAGGCCTCCAGGTTGTAGTGTGTCCAATATGCTACTGGGAAAGTTCAGTTCAGTTGCTCAGTCATGTCCGACTCTTTGTGACCCCATGAACCACAGCATGCCAGGCCTCCCTGTCCATCACCAACTCCCAGAGTCCACCCCAACCCATGTCCATTGAGTCAGTGATGCCATCCAACCATCTCATCCTCTGTTGTCCCCTTCTCCTCTTGCCCTCAATCTTTCCCAGCATCAGGGTCTTTTCCAATGAATCAGCTCTTCACATCAGGTGGCCAAAGTATTGGAGTTTCAGCTTCAACATCATTACTTCCAATGAACACCCAGGACTGATATCCTTTAGGATGGACTTGTTGGATCTCCTTGCAGTCCAAGGGACTCTAAAGAGAGCAGAGAGCAATTACGAATAGCTCCAGAAAGCAGGAAGTGGCTGGGCCAACGCAGAAATGATGCTTAGTTGTGGATGTTTCTGGTAGTGAAAGTAAAGTCCAATACTGTAAAGAACAATATTGTATAGGAACCTGTAATGTCAGGTTCATGAATCAAGATAAACTAGATGTGGTCAAGCAGGAGATGGCAAGATTTACCATCGACATGTTGGGAATCAATGAACTAAAATAGACAGTAATAGCTGAATTTAATAACAATGACCATTATATCTACTCCTGTTGGCAAGAATCCCTTAGAAGAAATGGAGTAGCCCTCAGAGACAACAAAAGAGTCTGGAATGCAGTATTTGGGTGCAATCTTAAAAACTACAGAATGACTTTGGTTCATTTCCAAGGCAAACCATTCAACATTAGAGTAATCCAAGTATATTCACCAACTACTGATGCTGCCAAAGAAGCTGAAGCTGA
Organism: Madoqua kirkii; assembly: GCA_006408675.1. Classification (NCBI taxonomy): domain Eukaryota; kingdom Metazoa; phylum Chordata; class Mammalia; order Artiodactyla; family Bovidae; genus Madoqua; species Madoqua kirkii. Next base: position 36,922 of record SJYC01109925.1, read on the forward strand.
CCAGTTCTATGAAGACTGACAAGATCTTCTAGAACTAACACCAAAAAAAAAAAAAAGTCCTTATCATCATAGGGGATTGGAATGCAAAAGTAGGAAGTCAAGAGGTACCTTGACTTACCTAGAGTAACAGGCAAGTTTGGCATTGAAATACAAAATGAAGCAGGGCAAAACCTAGCAGTTTTGTCAAGAGAACAAGCTGGTCATAGCAAGAACCCTTTTCCAACAACCCAAGAGACAACTCTATACACAGACATCATCAGACAGTCAAAACCAAAAACAGCTTGATTTTATTCTTTGCAGCCAAAGATGGAAAAGCTCTATATCATCAGCAAAAACAAGACCTGGAGCTGACAGAGGCTCAGATTGTGGAGTTGACTGAAGCTACTGATTTCAAAATTCAGGCTTAAGTTGAAGAAATTAGAAAAAATCACTAGGCCATTCAGATGTGACTTAAATCAAATTCCTTATGATTATACAGTGGAGGTGATAAATAGACTCAGGCACTAGATTGATAGACAGAGTGCCTGAAGAACTTTGGATGGCAGTTGATAATCTTGTACAGGATGTGGTGGTCAAAAACATTCCCAAGAAAAAGAAAGGAAAGAAGGCAAAGTGATTGTATGAGGAGCCAGTAAAATAACTGAGGAAAGAAGATAATCGAAAAGCAAAGGAGAAAGGAAAGGATATACTCAACTGAATACAGAGTTCCAGAGAATAGCGAGGAGAGATAAGAAAGCCTTACTAAGTGAATAATAGAAAGAAATAAAGGAAAACAATAGAATCGGAAAGACTAGACGTCATATCAAGAAATCTAGAGATATCAAGGGAATAGTTCATGGAAGGATGGTCACAATAAAGGACAGAAACAGTGAGGACCTAACAGAAGAAGGAGATTAAGAAGAGGTGGAAAGAATGCACAGAAGAACTCTACAAAACAGGTCTTCATGACCCAGATAATCATGATGGTGTAGTCACTCACCTAGAGCTGGACATCCTGGAGTCTGAGGTCAGGCAGACCTTAGGAAGCATTACTTTGAGCAAAGCTAGTAGAGGTGACAGAATATCTGCTGAGAAATTTCAAATGCTAAAAGATGGTGCTTTTAAAGTGCTGCACTCAATATGTTAGAAAATTTGGAAAACTCAGCAGTGGCCACAGAACTGGAAAAATTCAGTTCATTCCATTCCCAAAGAAGGGCAATCACAAAGAATGTTTGAACTACCATACAATTGCACACATTTCACATGCTAGCAAGGTTATGCTCAAAATCCTTCAATCTAGGCTTCAGTAGCACATGAACCAAGAACTTCCAGATATATAAGTTGGGTTTCAAAAAGGCAGTGGAACCAGAGATCAAATTGCCAACATCCACTGAATCACAAAGAATGCAAGGGAGTGCCAGAAAAACATCTACTCCTGCTTCACTGACTACACTAAAGCCTTTGACTGTGGAAAATTCTTAAAGAGATGGAATACCAGACCACCTTATCTGTCTTCTGCGAAACCTGTATGCAGGTCAACAAGCAACAGTTGAACCAGACCTGGGAACAACTAACTGATCCAAATTGGGAAAGGAGTACAAAAAGGCTGTATATTGTCTCATTGCTTAATTAACTTACATGCATGCAAAGTACATTATGTGAAATGCCATGCTAGATGAATCACAAGGTGGAATCAAAATTACCAGAAGTATCAACAACCTCAGATATGCAGATGTTACCACTCTAATGGCAGAAAACAAAGAGGAACTAAAGAGCCTCCTGATGAAGGTTAAAGAGGAGAGTGAAAAAGTGGGCTTAAAACTCAACATCCACAAAACTAAGATGATGGCATCCAGTCCCATTACTTCATGACAAATAGAAGAGGAAAAAGTGGAAGCAGTGACAGATTTTATTTCTTGGGCTCCAAAATCACTGAGAATGGTTACTGCAGCCATGAAATTAAAAGACACTTGTTCCTTGGAAGGAAGGCTATGACAAACTTAGACAGCATATTAAAAAGCAGATACATCACTTTGCCAACAAGTGCCTGTATAGTCAAAGCCATGGTTTTTCCAGTGGTCATGTATGGATGTGAGAGTTGGACCATAAAGAAGGCTGAGCACTGAAGAATTGATGGTTTTGAACTGTAGTGCTGGAGAAGACTCTTGAGAGTCCCTTGAACTGCAAAGGATCAAACCAGTCAGTCCTAAACAAAATCAATTCTGAATATTCACTGGAAGAATTGAAGCTGAAGCCCCAATATTTTGGTCACCTGATGAGAAGAGCTGACACACTGGAAAAGATCCTGATACTGGGGAAGATTGAAGGCCAAAGGAGAAGGGTGAGGCAGGGGATGAGATAGTTAAATAATATTACCAACACCATGGATATGAATTTGAGGAAACTCCAGTAGATAGTGGAGGAGAGCAAAGCCTGGTGTGCTACATTTCTTGGGGTGGCAGAGTCAGACAAAACTTAATGACTGAACAACAATATTTTTTAAATGTTCAAACCTGGAAACCAGAACTTCTCTCATTCTCTGAAACTCAATCAAATACAGAGGTAATAACAATATGATTTACTTTTAAGTAACTCTCTTTTTCCGTACTAATAAATACAAAAATTTTCCCAATAGCCCTATGTGATGGACAAAGAAAGAGAAAATTATTCCCCATTTTGTAGATGGGAAAACAAATTATTGATTTGCTTAAATTAGCAATAAAATCAAGTTTCCAATTTCACAAGGGACACTAAAAGACCTCGTGTGAATCACACAGAAGGAATCTAATTGTAGTCCCAATGCACAGAAATAGGATATCCTCAACAGATTTGGAAACAATCACATTCTGTGAAGCAGCGAGGTTCATATGTATATTTTTCAATCTCAATCAATCCTTCTGTGTCCTTTTACCTGTGGCAAATATGAAAATTAATAAAATGGACAACTGTGTCTAAACTACTGTAATTAACAAACTTACTTAGAAAGTTTAGAATTTAAAAGTCAGAGAATATATCCAGGGAAATACAATGAAATATTGACATCAGCTGCTCAGTCATGTCCAACTCATTGCAACCCCGTGGACTACAGCATGCCAGGCACCCTTGTCCATCAGCAACTCCCAGAGCTTACTCAAGCTCATGTCTATTGAGTCAGTGATGTCATCTAGACATCTCATCCTCTGTCATTTCCTTCTCCTGCCTTAAATCTTTCCCAGCATCAGGGTCTTTTCAAATGAGTCAGCTCTTCACATCAGGTGGCCAAAGTATTCCAATGAATATTAAGGACTGATCTCCTTTACGATGGACTTGTTGGATCTCCTTGCAGTCCAAAGGACTCTCAACAGTCTTCTCCAACACCACCGTTCAAAAGTATCAATTCTTCAGCACTCAGCTTTCTTTATGGTCCAACTCTCACATTCATAAATGACTGCTGGAAAAACCATAGCTTAGATGAAACTTTGTCATTAAAGTAATTTCTCTGCTTTTTAATGCTGTCTAGGTTTGTCATACCTTTTCTTCCAAAGAGCGTCTTTTAATTTCATGGCTTCAGTGATGTGAATTTTAAAGAGTAGGATAAATAATGTGCCAAGTAAAATGCAATAATCAAGAAAAGAGAACAAGATGAGAATCAAGGGGAGAACAAGATGGTGGAGGAGTAGGTGGATGTGGAGTACTTCTTTCTCCATGAATACATCAAATACACCTTCAGACACAGAACTGTATGCAGAACACCAGCTGATAGTAGACAGGAGTACCTAAATAGTGGAAAAGAATATATAGAGCCACACAAAACTTGGTAGGATGAAGGAACTAGGGGGGAAAAATAGGAGTGTCAGTAGGATGGAACCTGCCCTGGGTTGGTGAGGGAACTGAAGCAGGGGTCAAATTCCGGCAACAGGACAATTGTCTTAGTCAGAGGAGAAACATTTAAGGCTGAGAGTGAAATAGCTGATTTGTGGCAGGCACTGTATAATAATACGGGATTTGATTTAGGTCATACTTGAATGGTTTAGCGGTTTTCCCTACTTTCTTCAATTTAAGTCTGAATTTGGCAATAAGGAATTCATGATCTGAGCTACAGTCAGATCCTGGTCTTGTTTCTGTTGACTGTATAGAACTTCTCCATTTCTGGCTGCAAAGAATATAATCAATCTGATTTCGGTGTTGACCATCTGGTGATGTCCATATGTAGAGTCTTCTCTTGTGTTGTTGAAAGAGGGTGTTTTCTATGACCAGTGCATTTCCTTAGCAAAACTCTATTAGTCTTTGCCCTGCTTCATTCTGCATTCCAAAGCCAAATTTGCCTGTTATTCCAGGTGTTTCTTGACTTCCTACTTTTGCATTCCAGTTCCCTACAATGAAAAGGACATCCATCTTTTGGGGGTATTAGTTCTAAAAGATCTTGTAGGTCTTCATAGAACTGTTCAACTTCAGCTTCTTCAGCATTACTGGTTGGGGCATAGACTTGGATTACCATGATTTTGAATGGTTTGCCTTGGAGAAGAACAGAGATCATTCTGTCATTTTTGAGACTGCATCCAAGTACTGCATTTTGGACTCTTTTATTGACCATGATGGTACTCCATTTCTTCTGAGGGATTCCTGCCCACAGTGGTAGATATAACGGTCATCTGAGTTAAATTCACCCATTCCAGTCCATACTTATATGCAGAGTACATCATGAGAAACGTTTAACTGGAAGAAACATGAGCTGGAATCAAGATTGCTGGGAGAAATATCAATAACCTCAGATATTCAGATGACACCACCCTTATGGCAGAAAGTGAAGAGCACCTAAGCCTCTTGATGAAAGTGAAAGAAGAGAGTGAAAAAGTTGGCTTAAAGCTCAACATTCAGAAAATGAAGATCATGGCACCCGGTCCCATCACTTCATGGGAAATAGATTGGGAAACAGTGGACACAGTGTCAGACTTTATTTTGGGAGGCTCCAAAATCACTGCAGATGGTGACTGCAGCCATGACATTAAAAGACGCTTACTCTTTGGAAGAAAAGTTATGACCAACCTAAATAGCATATTGAAAAGCAGAGATATTACATTGCCGACTAAGGTCCATCTAGTCAAGGCTATGATTTTTCCAGTGGTCATGTATGGATGTGAGAGTTGGACTGTGAAGAAGGCTGAGCACCAAAGAATTGATGCTTTTGAACTGTGGTTGTTGGAGAAGACTCTTGAGAGTCCCTTGTACTGCAAGGAGATCCAATCAGTCCATTCTGATAGAGTTCAGCCCTGGGATTTCTTTGGAAGGAATGATGCTAAAGGTGAAACTCCAGTATTTTGGCCACCTCATGAGAAGAGTTGACTCACTGGAAAAGACTTTGATGCTGGGAGGGATTGGGGGCAGGAGGAGAAGAGGATGGCCGAGGATGAGATGGCTGGATGGCATCACGGACTCGATGGACGTGAATCTGAATGAACTCCGGGAGTTGGTGATGGGCAGGGAGGCCTGGTGTGCTGCGATTCATGGGGTTGCAAAGAGTCAAACACGACTGAGCAACTGAACTGAACTGAACTGAAATAGAATGAGAATCAGACAGTCCTTGCCACAGCCATACATACCCTGCACAGGGATGTAGGTCCTCAGGAAAGTACAGTGTCTGGGAGCTGGAGCTTAGGGATTATGGAGCAATCCCAGGGCAAGAGCTGTTTTTGACTGTGAAGAGATGGATTGAGGAGATGTGAGGGAGATTGTTGTGGGAAATGCCTGTGGAGGAAAGCCGGGCAGCCATGGAAGCAAGGGAATACTGCTGAGTCATGTGACAAGGGTGGAGCCACCACCATAGCCTGCCTCTCCCCACATACCAGCATCAGCAGCTGAACAATAGAGAGTCTGGCCCATCAAACGCCTGATGCACTGAACTACAGAGTAAAACCTCACCTCTCCCAGCATGACCCTTAAGTGCCTGGTGCTCCAGACTACAGAGAAGAAACCCAGCAAGGGGAGCCCCTCTATGTGCCTGACTCTCTGAACAACAGAGGAGGACCCCAGGCAAGGGAGCCCTTTAAGTACCTGAATGGGTGGAGCTACAAAGAAAGACTGGCCAAAGAGGCCTTCTGATTGCCAGTTGCAAGAGGTTCAAAAAAAACTCTGATAGGGCCATAAATCCTGTGGCAGAGGCAGTCCATGTCCATGCACATTTGGTGCCACGAGGGTACCACCTCCATGCTCAACTATCACTAGGGCAGAGCTGCCACAGGCAAAAAAATGTCTTGTGTCTTTGCACTCTGGGTCACTAGTGTCCAACTCTTTGCAACCCTGTAGACTGTGGCCTGCCAAGCTTCTTTGTCAGAGAGGGGGTTCTTCAGGCAAAAATACTGGAGTGTATGGGCCAATACTGGTTGCCACTCACTTCTACAGCACTATATTTCCTGCTGCCCTAACTGCCAAGTCCCCTGAGTACTTGGTGCTGCCAGAACCCCTGAGACCCAAGCAGCTGTATCACCTCCACACCTGGCCTCCACATAGGCAAACCCAAGTCCTCCAGGACAGCCTCAGAAGCAAACTCTAGTGGGCGGACCACATGCAGAGGTAGAAATAAAACCACAGTTGAAACCGAGGGGCAATGTGGCTAAGGAAGAAGACCCAAAAGCTTCCCACCAGCATAAAACCTGCAGATTAAATCCACATGATCAACTAGGCAGACTCTGTGTCTATGCAATATATAAAAGGTCGTTGAGAACTCCCACAAAAGAAAATTCACTAGTTCTGATAGCTGTGGACAATGGAGGCCAGAACACACAGGAGTAGGACCAGATTAGAATCTGAGCTGCCCCCAGAACAGGTCCAGATATCAGCACAGTGTTGGAGGGCATCCTACGGAGGTGAGTAGACTATGATTCCCAAGGAGCAAAAGGACACTGACAGCAGTGACTCAAGAAAAACATTTATTATTCTTGTTTTGACTTGTTCTGTAGATATTGTTTTCTGTCTTCAGCAAATGCAGTTACAGCTTACTAAAAACCCTTGCCTGATTTCTTTTACTTAAATAGTTCTTTCACACAAAAGAGGGCTGTGTTTGTATTCTTCTGTTTCAGAGGTGATAAAAATTGCACGATATTGGTAGCCTAATTGATGTAGTATTGATTGCCACTGAACAGTGGAACTTGGATTAGGTCTAAATTTAGGTGTCTTTTTGCCTGGCTGCGATGTTCGTTCATTGTTCAACAGAAATTAGAAAGCCTGCTGTGTGGCAGGTTCTGTTTTAGGTTTTTAGAGATTCGGTGACAGAACAAAGCAGGTATGTTCCCTGTCCTCATGGGATATTTATGTATATATATTTATAAACATAACAGGCTGTAAGTTACCTTGAGAGAAAGTATAATTTCCTATAAGAGCATACAGTGGGGACCTAATCTTAGGTGGAAGTGATGGTTGAGAAAAGTAGTTATTAAGCAGGTGCAGAGTTGTTATTAAAGGAGATGTACAGAAATCCAGGGGTGAAAAGGAGTCTGGTATATTCTGGGAACTAAAGGCAGGTTTTGTTAAGGGACAAGAGTATGGGACCAAGCTTTGTAGGCTGTGCTTAGCCTACGGGCAGTAGAAAACTGGTTTAAAGTGATGAAAATCTAAAGTTGATATTGACAATTTTGGTAAGCTCAGACATTGAGAGGTTGTGGGATGATTATAGTTAATCAAGAAATATACTTTGAAATTATGAAATGACTAGTTTTTCTTAAGTATGTAAGAGTGCTTAAAAATGTAAGAGCTGTTTTATTGCACATTCTGCTTTTGCATAGTATTTTAATGAAAAAGCTCAAAGCACTAGTGGAAAGCCATCTTCATACGTGGCACCATTACATCATTCTGTTCCGGCCCCAAATTTCCAAGTCTTTGATTCTTTTTTTCTCCTTCAGCCTTCTCATCCAATCAATAAATCCTGGTTACTAGATATTTTTCTAATGTTTCTAATGTGTCTGTACCATCATCCAGTCTAGATAGCCATGATCTCTTCATTTGTGCACCATAATGGGTCTGCCTGCATCCACTATTTGCCTCCATCCATTCTTGATATAGCTTTCAAAAGACTTTTACAAAGATTTTTTATCCTTTCATTCTACTTAAAATTCTTCAGTAGCTTCCTGTTATTCTTAGGATATTTATTAAAAGGAAATGAAAGTCCAAAATAATATGAATTACAAACATCTGCGTAATTAGAGACTCCAGTCCATCTTCAGCTTTTCTCTCACTTCATATGTGCCTTGGCCTCAGTGACATGCTTTGGGTCTGTGCGTGCTGCTCCCCACTAATACACAGCCTTCATGCATAGCATTTTTCTTCTACTGGAAACTCTGTAGCTAAACTAGGTTAGTGTTAGTGTGCCCTTCTGCCCCATTCCTGTCAATCATTTGCTCTTTAACAACCCTGGATTCCTTTAGAGCGTGCATCACTGGTTGCAGTTGGTTACTAATGTCCTCTTTCTCACCACTTCCCTTGTGTCTCAGCTCATAAAGAATCCGCCTGCAGTGCAGGAGACCTGGGTTCAATACCTGGTTGGGAAAATCCCTGGAGAAGGGAAAGGCTACCCATTCCAGTATCCCGGCTTGGAGAATTCCACAGACTGTATAGTCCATGGGGTTGCCGAGAGTCAGACACAACTGACTGACTTTATTTTCTCTCTCACCAGTCTGAAAGTTCTTTGGCAACTGTGTGTCTGGTGTATCCCTTCTCTTTCACATAGGGTATGCTTAAAACCCTTACTGGGTGGAGGTATAGGTGCTGGAGATTTTAAAAATTGGCCTGAGACCTGCTTTCATGAAGCTACATAATAAACTTTCAACCAAACACATTCACTTAGCTTATTCATCCAAATGTATTGTCACCGAGTCATTTTCTTTTACCTCAGGATTTTAGTTTTTGTGACTTATTTGTGTAAAGAAAATACAAGCAAGCATTTGTGCTTGTACTGATTCTCTGATAAATAGGAAAACTTACTGCTTCTTAGTCTAAATAGTTAAAATCAGCCTTCCTTAGCTCTCAGGGAAGTAATCCAAAGGCTTTCCTAACCCATCTAGTCTAATAACAATGGGTGGTGTGTACAAAAGGGTGAGGGTTTATGCAAGGCCATTTGATGGACTCTGCTTATTGGGAATTATTCTTCCATCATGGAGAATAGTTTCAGTCCCCTCTAGCATAGGCTGCAGACAGTTGAGCTAGCCAGTCATGTGTCTGTGAACTTGGAAAGTTTTTTCAGAAGATGCTTTTGGGTGCTGAAAACCACCACCCATTGTCCCTACCAGTGATGTCAGGGGATGAGAAATGGGAAGGAGTTCTTCACAGAAAACCGATTTCATCAGTATTCAGAGCATGGATCTATTTCTAACATTAAGCTCAATAGACCTTTGTACTACTGAAATGGTGACTGATTTAATTACTATGATAATGTAGGGACGAGAATTTGTATAGGTTGGTCTGGTGATTGGTGCCTTTAGGAAAACCCACTTGGGCATCTGAATCATAATCATTATGTAACCTACCCTCAAATGGTCCAGAAAAAATACATAGTTGGAGAGGAATAATGATAAATTGTGGCAAAATGTAAAAATTGGTGAATGAGGGTAAAATACAGGAATTCTCTGTCCTTTTTTTTTTTTTTTAGTAATTTTTATGTAACGATGAAAATTTCAAAACGAAAGTGCCTCCAGGCCTTCAGGTTTGCCTTCATATGAGAATATATTAGTTACCAGCCTTGAATATTTTCCAAAAGGGGGCAAAAATGACAAAGGAAATGTGACTTAAAGCCACTTTTTCTTCAGGAAAGTAGAAGTTACTAGACAGTTTATAAGGCTAGACCTGTTGAAGATGAGGGTCTTGTCTGAGATACACAGTTAACTACTCTTGGTTCATGCTCAGAAGCAAGCTTGTGAGGGTATAAAACCAAAGGAGCGTTTGCTTAATTTTTGAAATTTTGAATGGGAGGGAGACAAGATTTGGGGGAAGGAGCTCCTAGAAGGAAATGGCGACCCACTCCAGTATTCTTGCCTGGAAAATTCCATGGACAGAGGAGCCTGACAGGTTACAGTCCCTGGGGTCGCAGAGTCAAGACACAACTGGGCACGTGCACACATACTTGTAGAATGGGAAAAGTTGAGAATAAGGGGAGGGACGACTGGTGAAGCAAAATGGAGAGGGGTGGTTGCAGAACACAGGTACATGAACTAGTAGCAGCAGCAGAAGGAATTAAAAATGCACAGAGACATCGGTGGGTAGATGGTTATGATGTAGTTCATGATGAACTTGATGGTTATGATGAGGTAGTTCGTGATGAAGCCTCTCCATGAAGTAGGAAGCAGTGCCATCCTCTGAGAAAGATAGATGGTCAATAGGATTGGGCTTGAGGAGAAGAGTGGAAAAATGCTTCTTAAGGGGTGTGAAGGGATTAGCCACGAGTTGCTGGTGAATGTTGAGGCCTCGTGGTGATAATGGAATGTTTATGGGGCCCTGAAACTTGTGATTTTGCTCTGGTAGCATTCAACAGTATGAAAATAGAAGCAGAAATTAAAGTTGGACATGGAGTATGCATTCTGTATTTATATAGCAAATGAACAAATGGATGGATTTATATCTATGGTTAAAGTATTGCTGAACGTAAGTAGCAAAAGAAAGGGTGGGCTAGGGAGCTGAGTGAGATAAATGTAGTTAAATCGGTGTATTCTGGCATTTGGGCTGAGTAGGGAAGGAAGTGAAGCTATGAGATGACCGTTAGGGAACAATGATTGTCAAGGGATTCATTTTCCAGTGAGGTTCAAGTATGTATATGTGGGAGTATGCCTTTTTCAGAAGACTGAAAAATGTTTTAGAGAATGCCTAATTCTAGCCTTGATTGAAAGTAACCAACATGACTGGAGGTGAAGGTGATTGGATTTGAGGACGATGATCTGTGAGGCTTAAGTATTGTTTACGTGGAAGAACACTCTGGGTGATGCTGGGACATAACAGGATGGAGAAGAAAATGGTAGTTGTGTCACAGGCATCACATCTTGTCCTTTAACCTACACTCATTTCTGCTGCTCATGCACCAAAGGTAACCAAAGCTTGAGAGATGATTGCTAAGTCACTTCAGTCGTGTCCAACTCTGTGTGACCCCGTAGATGGCAGCCCACCAGGCTCCCCTGTCCCTGGGATTTTCCAGGCAAGAACACTGGAGTGGGTTGCCATTTCCTTCTCCAATGCATGAAGGTGAAAAGTGAAAGTGATTCATTTCCTCATTTTGAGTTTTCAGTCAATAACTGAATCTTTTAGGTGTTGGGAAACAGTAAGTGGTATATGGCTGTTTTAAAAAGTAATGTTTAGTGTTAAAACGGCACAGAAATTAATTTTTTCCTACTTTACTTGGGGGATGAGAAGCACCATTGAATCTGTACCTGAGAAAAAAGCAGGAGGTAACAAAGAGAGTTCAACTTAGACCAAGGTCTGAGTCCAAATTCACCTCAGTAGAAACTGGCTGTGATGTTTGCTAGAATGCTAGGTGGTAGGCTTTCATATGGATATGGGACAAAATTAAAGCCTCCAGTATCTGCCTGGAGTAGGCTGACTTCTGTTTCCCTGCAAGGTTGTCTGTACTTCAAATAGGTAACAGTTCTCTCCTAGGCAAGAGGCTATGTTTCCGCTTTTCTATCTGCAAAATTCATTTCTTCATCAGATGCTGTATACTTGTCGTCCAAGATTATGCTAAGTGCTAGAGTAATAGGATGAGAAAGACAGTACTGACAAGAATTTTGGGCTTCCGTGGTGGCTCAGATAGTAAAGAATCTGCCTGCAATGTGGGAGACCTGGGTTCAGTCTCTGGGTTGGGAAGACAAGAATTTTAAAGAAGGTGGGAATGGAACAATCAGGTTGTTAAACAACTAGATATAATGAAGAAGGTTTAGAGTAGGGAAAGTCTCAGCAAAAAACCATTTGAGGACTCTGGTGGTCCAGTGGTTGGAACTCCATGCTTCCAATGCAAGGAGTGTGGTTCGATCTTTGTTCATGGAACTAAGAGCCCTCAAGCCTCTGATCTGGAGAACCAGCCCAGTAATGTCTTCTTTTCAAAGACACCATCAAGGCTGTTGCCATCTCCATGGACATCACTAATGTCATTGTCTCTTGGTGCGGCCAAAAGAATTTTTGAGAAGCTCTTTGCATCAGTTCAGTCAAAAGGACCTATGGGACAGTAGTACCCAGAGGAGAGGCTGGAGTCAATAGATTTCTCAGGTAGAACAGACAAGATGTGGCAGCATTTCGATGAGGTTGGGCTGTGAGGGATAGGGAAAAGTCTCAAAGGACTTTTTTTTTTTTTTTTTAATGTGAGAGAGAATGTTGCCAATATTCAAGGTAAGAAATAACAGGAATTAGCAATAGTTGGAGAAAAATGAGTTCAGTTTGAGATGTTTGAGTTGCCTAGAGCTATGCTATCCAATAAAGTCACCACTGGCTACATGTGGGTGTTGACCACTTGAAATGTGGTTAGTAAGACTGAGGGACTTTTGGATTTCCCTGGTGGTCGTCCAGTGCAGGGAGGGGACATAGGTTCGATCCCTGGTCCAGAAGGGTTTCACATGCCACGGGGCAACTAAACCTGTGTGCCACAACTACTGGGCATGCATGCTGCAGCTGTTGAAACCCATGCACCTAAAGCCCATGTCTGGCACTCTGCAACAAGAGAAGCCACTGCAGTGAGAAGCCTGGGCACCACAGCTAGAGAGTGGCCCGTGCTCTCTGGAGCAGCAACAAAGACCCAGAGCAGCCAAAAATAAATAAGTCAAAAAACTAGAGGACTTTTGAATTTCACTTTAATAGTCACACAAAGCTTGTGGCTATCATGTTGGCCAGTACAAGTAGAAAGCATGCCCACAAAAATTTCTTTGCACAGCATGGACTAGAGGCTACCTATGCAGATGAGGATTTCCAGTGGGTAGCTGGAAGTAGGAGTGTATATCTTAGAAGAACAACTGGGGCTAGAGACAGGATTGAAGAGTCACTGGTAATTAGGGTAGTAATGAGCCTGTGGGGATGAGACCTCCCAGAGAGGGGAGGCAGAGCAACAAGGGAGGAGGACATCAGTGAGAAATCTAGAGAATACAACCTAAGGTTCAGTTCAGTCACTCAGTCATGTTCGACTCTTGGCGACCCCATGGACTGCAGCACACCAGGCCTCTGTCCACCAACTCACTGAGTTTACTCAAACATGTCCATTGAGTCAGTGATGCCATCCAACCATCTCATCCTCTGCAGGCCCCTTCTCCTCCCACCTTCAATTTTTCCCAGCATCAGGGTCTTTTCAAATGAGTCACTTCTTTGCATCATGTGGCCAAAGTATTGGAGAATACAACCTAAAGGAGGCTGATAAAGGAGATGCTAAGAAGACTAAGAAGTGTTTCCTCTAGTTTCATATACTTTCCTTTTTTCCAATTTTATCTGGTATCTCCTGGGCAGATACATACAGTGTCCTACACACGGTACAGCACAAGAAGTGTCTTTTATTTATTTTCAAGTTCTTGAGAGTACCTCACTGTACCTTCATGTGATCATTATATCAGGAACTACTGCTTTGGGTAGATCAGGTTAGACTGCCTCTGAGGATATCTAATACGACTTAAAATTCAGGAATAGGAGTGACCATCTTTTGACCTTACTAAGTCACCCTTCCTTGCTACACTTTCCTTCATACCCTGCTATGATTTTCTGGATTATACTTAAATCAGTTTGTTGCAATACCCTCCAACTTTCTGTCCTCATTCACATCATTTAGGGGTTGGCAGTCGTTTCCTGTAAAGGGTCAAATAGTAAATATTTTCAGCTTTAGGGGCCATACATAGTCTCTGTTGTATTGTCTTTAATAATATGATCTATAGTTTTTTCCTAAAGCGCTTTAAAAATGTTATAGCATTTTTTAGCTTGCAGCCTGTAAAAACCAAGCCACATGCTAGATTTGTCCTGCAAGTAATAGTTTATTAGCCTGTTACCTAGCAAGACCTCAATCTAGGTGAACTCATCTCTAGACCTGTCCTACATACATCCTGCTAAGTGTTCCTGAAGGAAATCAGTAACTCCATAGGTTGTTAACATAAAAACAGTTACCAGTCCAAACTTCGTATGATACACATTCAGTTCAGTTCAGTTGTTCAGTCGTGTCCAGCTCTTTGCGACTCCATCTACTGTAGCATGCCAGGCTTCCTTGTCCATCACCAACTCCCGGAGCTTGCTGAAACTCATTTCTATTGAGTTGGTGATGCCATCCAACCATCTCATCCTCTGTCGTCTCCTCCTCCCACCTTCAGTCTTTCCCAGCATCAGGGTCTTTTTCCAGTGAGTCAGTTCTTTACATCAGGTGGCCAAAGTATTGGAGCTTCAGCATCAGTCCTTCCAATGAATATTCAGGACTGATTTCCTTTAGGATTGACTGATTTGATCTCCTTGCAGTCCAAGGGACTCTCAAGAGCCTTCTCCAGCACCACAGTTTGAAATCATCAGTTCTTTGGTGCTCAACTCTCACATCCATACATGACTACTGGAAAAACCATAGCTTTGACTAGATGGACCTTCGTTGGCAAAGTAATGTCTCTGATTTTTAATATGCTGTCTGGGTTGACCATAACTTTTTTCCAAGGAGCAAGCATCTTTTAATTTCCTGGCTGCAATCACCACCTGCAGTGATTTTGGAACCCAAGAAAAGAAAGTCTGTCACTGTTTCCATTGTGTCCCCATCTATTTGCCCTGAAGTGATGGGACCTGATGCCATGATCTTAGTTTTCTGAATGTTGAGTTTTCACTCTCCTCTTTCACTAAGAGGCTCTTTAGTTCCTCTTTGTTTTCTACCATAGGGTGGTGTCATCTGCATATGTGAGCTTATTGATACTTCTCCCGGCAATCTTGATTTAAGCAGGGTGACAATATACAGCCTTGACTTAACTCCTTTTCCAATTTGAAACCACTCCATTCCTTGTCTGGTTCTAACTGTTGCTTCTTGACCAGCATACAGATTTCTAAAGAGGCAAGTCAGGTGGTTTGGTATTCCCATCTCTTGAAGAATTTTCCAGTTTGTTGTTATCCACACAGTCAAAGGCTTTAGTGTAGTCAATGAAGCAGATGTTTTTCTGGAACTCTCTTGCTTTTTCAATGATCCAACAGGTGGCAATTTGATCTCAGTTCCTCTGCCTTTTCTAAAACCAGCTTAAACATCTGAAAGTTCTTGGTTCACATATTGTTAGCGCCTAGCTTGGAGAATTTGAAAGCCTAGCTTGCCTCCCAAAGAATGGCAATGCCAAGGAAGGTTCAAACTACCACACAGTAGCACTCATCTCACACACTAGCAAAGTAATGCTCAAAATTCTCCAAGCCAGGCTTCAACAGTATATGAACCAAGAACTTCCAGATGAAACACATTAGTGGACAAGTTTATTACTCTTCCTCATTGATACAATGGATATTTCCCACCTTTTCCTCCTCAGACCTTCCATTTATCTCTCACACCACACTCCATATTGACTGGGCAGGCTGGTCAGTGCTAAGCTCAGGCCAAAAAAAAACCCCTCTAGAAAATGGCAGCCTACTCCAGTGTTCTTGTCTGGAGAATCCCAGGGATGGGGGAGCCTAGTGGGCTGCCGTCTATGGGGTCGCACAGAGTTGGACATGACTGAAGCGACTTAGCAGCAGCACATTATTATCAAAATGTATCAAAAATGATAACCTCATGAAGTGATGGGACCGGATGCCATGATCTTAGTTTTCTGAATGTTGAGTTTTCACTCTCCTCTTTCACTAAGAGGCTCTTTAGTTCCTCTTTGTTTTCTACCATAGGGTGGTGTCATCTGCATATGTGAGCTTATTGATACTTCTCCCGGCAATCTTGATTTAAGCAGGGTGACAATACACAGCCTTGACTTAACTCCTTTTCCAATTTGAAACCACTCCATTCCTTGTCTGGTTCTAACTGTTGCTTCTTGACCAGCATACAGATTTCTAAAGAGGCAAGTCAGGTGGTTTGGTATTCCCATCTCTTGAAGAATTTTCCAGTTTGTTGTTATCCACACAGTCAAAGGCTTTAGTGTAGTCAATGAAGCAGATGTTTTTCTGGAACTCTCTTGCTTTTTCAATGATCCAACAGGTGGCAATTTGATCTCAGTTCCTCTGCCTTTTCTAAAACCAGCTTAAACATCTGAAAGTTCTTGGTTCACATATTGTTAGCGCCTAGCTTGGAGAATTTGAAAGCCTAGCTTGCCTCCCAAAGAATGGCAATGCCAAGGAAGGTTCAAACTACCACACAGTAGCACTCATCTCACACACTAGCAAAGTAATGCTCAAAATTCTCCAAGCCAGGCTTCAACAGTATATGAACCAAGAACTTCCAGATGAAACACATTAGTGGACAAGTTTATTACTCTTCCTCATTGATACAATGGATATTTCCCACCTTTTCCTCCTCAGACCTTCCATTTATCTCTCACACCACACTCCATATTGACTGGGCAGGCTGGTCAGTGCTAAGCTCAGGCCAAAAAAAAACCCCTCTAGAAAATGGCAGCCTACTCCAGTGTTCTTGTCTGGAGAATCCCAGGGATGGGGGAGCCTAGTGGGCTGCCGTCTATGGGGTCGCACAGAGTTGGACATGACTGAAGCGACTTAGCAGCAGCACATTATTATCAAAATGTATCAAAAATGATAACCTCCAGCACATTATTGGAGACACTGCCTGCCTACTTGGTCTTGACTGCCTTTCTCATGTGTCCAGTTAACTGGTGGGTCTGCTGACCTAGGCAGGCCTCAGCTAGGATTACAGGGTACTTTCCATGTGGTCATTTGTCTTGTAGCACATTAGCCTGAGCTTGTTTATATCGTGGTCACAGGACTCCAAGAGAGAGAGCAGAAGCTTGAAACCTGACTCAGTATTGACACACTGTCATTTCTTCATTCGAAGTCATAATTCCACACAGACTCAGGGGAGGGAAAAGTAACTCTACTGTTGATGAGGGGAACTGCAGTTACCTGCTGCTGCTGCTGCTAAGTCCCTTCAGTCGTGTCCGACTCTGTGCGACCCCATAGATGGCAGCCCAGCAGGCTCTGCCGTCCCTGGGATTCTCCAGGCAAGAACACTGGAGTGGGTAGTCACTTGATAACAGGTTGTAAATACTGAGAAAAGTGACTTGTAATCTTTGCTGTCAACCTGTGATAGCACTCATCTTTGCTCTTAATGAAGTTCTCTTTCTCTTGGCCTCTGTTCTCAGACTTTGACATGCATCAGAATCACTGGGAGAGTATGTTAAAACATAGATTGCTGGGCTCCACCCCCAGAGTTTCTGAGTCAGAAGGTCTGGGATGCCAAGAAATGTGTTTTTCTCACGAGTCTCCAGGTGGTTCTGCTGCTACCAGCCTGCACACTAGTTTGAGAACCACTAGTTGAGGCTCATCCCTCCCTGTGTTCACTTCCGTTGACTTTAATAACAGCTTTGATTTTGCAGCTCTCCTCCTTTTCCCTTATCTCTGACTTCGATACCAGACTGAGGTCTGTGGCCCAACAGCATCAGCATCACCCAGGAGCTTGTTAGGAATGCAGAGTTTCCGGTTCACTGGATTAGAATCTGTACTTTTTATCAGGATGATTCGTGCGCACATTGATGTTTGAGAAGCACCACCTGTGGGCTGCCCTCCTCAGCAAGCGAGCGAGCCTGTTCTTGATTTCCTCCTCCAAGCTTTGCCTCTCTTCCAGCGTCCATGTTAGCAGATGGCACCCCTACTCAGCTGCTCAGCGGAAACCAACGGGCGTTCTTGTTGACTCCTGTCTCATGTATCCTTCCTCCAGTCCATCAGCAAATTGTTGTGGGGGTTTAATGGTTACACATCCAGCAACTTCAGAACTGCCATTGCTTTGACCCTGGTTCAACAGTCCACTCTCTCTCACTGGAACCAGTGCTGTAGCTTCTTACCAAGTCGCTGCTCCCACCTTCCCCTTTGCAGTTTGTTTTCTGTTCTCCCACTCAAAATCCTGCATTAGTTACCTAGAGTGCTTAGGATCAAAATCGTCCTTGCTTTCTGTCAGGCCGTATTTGAACTGCCTTGGCCATCTCTCCTCCCCTCTCTTTCCTCAGTACATCCCACTCCCACAGCCCTACTAACCTTTATTTTTTTTTTCCTGCAGACTTAGTTTACTACCGCCTTCCAGACTTTGTAGTGTCTCTTCCTTTTGAGTAGAATGCTCTTCACCCAGTTGGCATGTTCTCACTTGATATGAATCTTCCCTGATCAACCTGTATAGAATAGTTCAGTTCAGTTCAGTCGCTCAGTCGTGTCCGACTCTTCGTGACCCCATGAATTGCAGCATGCCAGGCCTCCCTGTCCATCACCATCTCCTGGAGTTCACTCAGACTCAAGTTCATCGAGTCCATGATGCCATCCACCCATCTCATTCTCCTCTTGCCTCCAATCCTTCCCAGCATCAGAGTCTTTTCCAATGAGTCAACTCTTCACATGAGGTGAGTAAAGTACTGGAGTTTCAGTTTTAGCATCATTCCTTCCAAAGAAATCCCAGGGCTAATCTCCTTGAAGTCCAAGGGACTCTCAAAAGTCTTCTCCTATACCACACTTCAAAAGCATCAATTCTTTGGTGCTCAGCCTTCTTCACAGTCCAACTCTCACATCCATACATCACTACTGGGAAAAACCATAGCCTTGACTAGATGGACCTTGGTCAGCAAAGTAATGTCTCTGCTTTTGAATATACTATCTAGGTTGGTCATAACTTTTCTTCCCAGGAGTAACCGTCTTTTAATTTCATGGCTTCAGTCACCATCTGCAGTGATTTTGGAGCTCAAAAACAAAAACAAAACACTGACACTGTTTCCACTGTTTCCCCATCTATTTGCCATGAAGTGATGGGACCAGATGCCATGATCTTCATTTTCTGAATGTTGAGCTTTAAGCCAACTGTTTCACTTTCCTCTTTCACTTTCATCAAGAGGCTTTTTATTCCTCTTCACTTTCTGCCACAAGGGTGGTGCCATCTGCATATCTGAGGTTATTGATATTTCTCCTGGCAATCTTGATTCCAACTTGTGTTTCTTCCAGTCCAGCATTTCTCATGATGTATTCTGCATAGAAGTTAAATAAGCAGGGTGACAGTATACAGCCTTGATGTACTCCTTGTCCTATTTGGAACCAGTCTGTTGTTCCATGTCCAGTTC
>SJYC01109926.1:0-55234 GCA_006408675.1 Madoqua kirkii
CTGTATAGAGCTTCTCCATCTTTGGCTGCAAAGAATATAATCAATCTGATTTCGGTGTTGACCATCTGGTGATGTCCATGTGTAGAGTCTTCTCTTGTGTTGTTGGAAGAGGGTGTTTGCTATGACCAGTGCATTTTCTTGGCAAAACTCTATTAGTCTTTGCCCTGCTTCATTCCGCATTCCAAGGCCAAATTTGCCTGTTACTCCAGGTGTTTCTTGACTTCCTACTTTAGCATTCCAGTCCCCTATAATGAAAAGGACATATTTTTTGGGTGTTAGTTCTAAAAGGTCTTGTAGGTCTTCATAGAACCATTCAACTTCAGCTTCTTCAGCATTACTGGTTGGGACATAGACTTGGATTACTGTGATATTGAATGGTTTGCCTTGGAGACAAACAGAGATCATTCTGTCGTTTTTGAGATTGCATCCAAGTACTGTATTTCGGACTCTTGTTGACCATGATGGCTACTCCATTTCTTCTGAGGGATTCCTGCCCACAGTAGTAGATATAATGGTTATCTGAGTTAAATTCACCCATTCCAGTCCATTTTAGTTCGCTAATTTTTAGAATGTCGACGTTCACTCTTGCCATTTCCTGTTTGACCACTTTCAATTTGCCTTGATTCATGGACCTGACAGTCCAGGTCCCTATGCAATATTGCTCTTTACAGCATCAGATCTTGCTTCTATCACCAGTCACATCCACAAGTGGATATTGATGTTGCTTCAGCTCCATCCCTTCATCCTTTCTGGAGTTATTTCTCCACTGACCTCCAGTAGCATATTGGGTACCTAATGATCTGGGGAGTTCCTCTTTTGGTATCCTATCATTTTGCCTTTTCATACTGTTCATGAGGTTCTCAAGGCAAGAATACTGAAGTGGCTTGCCATTCCTTTCTCCAGTGGACCACATTCTGTCAGCCCTCTCCACCATGACCCGCCCCTCTTGCGTTGCCCTGCAGGCATGGCTTGGTTTCATTGAGTTAGCCAAGGCTGTGGTCCTAGTGTGATTAGATTGACTAGTTTTCTGTGCGTATGGTTTCAGTGTGTCTGCCCTCTGATGCCCTCTTGGAACACCTACCATCTTACTTGGGTTTCTTACCTTGAACGTGGAGTATCTCTTCACAGCTGCTCCAGCAAAACATAGCCGCTGCTCCTTACCTTGGATGAGGGGTATCTCCTTACCACTGCAGTTCCTGACCTTCAACGTGAGATGGCTCCTCTAGACCCCTGCGCAGCCACCGCTCCTCCGGTTGCTCCTCCCAGCTGCTGGCCCTGGCCTCGAGCTCGGGGTGGCTCCTCAGGGTCATCACCCCTGGCCTCGGACATGAGGTGACTTCTCCTGGCCGCCCCTGACCTCAGATGCTGCGTGTCTCTTCCCAGCCACCCCTGACCTCGTACACGGAGTGTCTCTTCCCAGCCGCTGCCCCTAACCTCAGATGCTGCGTGTCCTCCCGGCCGCCTGTGACCACAGACGCATGGTAGCTCCTCCTGGCCGCTTCCCCTGATCTCGGTCGTGGGGTAGCTCCTCTCCGGCCTTTTCTGCGACATCGCAGCCTGGCACTCTAGGCCGCTGCCCCTGACCTCGGACGTGGGGTAGCTCCTCTCAGCCGCGCTCAGCGCGCCGCTGGCTCGCAGCCGCCTGTATAACATAAACAGCCCCCATTTACTCTTTATTCCCTTATTGTGCTTTATTCTCCTCACTGCTCTTACCTGACATCTAGTTCCTTGTCCGTCTCTCACACTAGAATGTCATAAAGTCTAAACGTACCTTCTCCATTTTAGTGTGACCATTTTCAGTCATTCAGACCAGGTACCTGAACTGTAGGCTTGATTCTTTTCCCTCATCTTTCCTGCAGCTATTGACGCAATCCTGTCTCTAAAATATATCTCTTCTACTCCCACTGCCACTGCCCTTATCTAAGCCTTCATATATCTTACATGAGTCACCTCCCAACTGAACTACTAGTTCTGCATAGGAACCAGAGAGTTCTTTTAAAAATGGTATCAGATTATGTTGTTTTGCTTAAAACCTTGTGGTGTGTTACCAGTGCCCTTCATTCCTTGCATTACAAGGCCCTGCTTGCCTCTTTAGCAGCACTGCCTACTATTTAGCCCTTCTTCTTGAAGTTCCAGCTACCAGTGTTTTCACTATTTCTTGTTGACCTGTTTCTGTTTTCTGTCCCCCTGCACAAAATCCACTGCCCCAACTTTTTATGAATAGTTGATTCCTTCTAATTCTTAAAGATCCAGCTGAATGAAATGTGACCTATTCAGAAAAATACACCCTTACATTTGTATTAAAAGTTTTTTCTCAATGTCCATTATTTTCTGACTCATGACTTTACTTGCTTTCTTTGTATTACTTCACATTGATCGGTTTCTTATTTATGCTTTTCCACCTGAGGGAAACTTTTGTCACTTATCTCCACATACCCAGTTCTCTTCACAGTACTCTGCAAATGTTCTGGTTAAAGTTAATGCCCAGATGAACTGGCAGTTCTGCCGAATCCTTTCTTCTCCTTGTTCTGTGATGCTCTTCTTCCGCTTCTTCTCTGACCTCCCAAATGACTCTGTCTATGGAACTTCAGTTCTTTCAGATTCTACACTGTAATTGTTGATATTTAATTAATTCATTGTTATTCAAAGCTCTGTAGCATAAAAGGAGGCATGTCTTTCTTTTTTTAAGGAATTTTAGATCTGATTTTTCTTCCTCAGCTAAAAATTTAAACCCAATTAGTGGCAGAATAGCTTGTATGAGAAAACAGTGATAAAAATGGACAAAATATAAAGAACAAGTACTTGAAGGCACTGAAAAAAAAGCAGGAACTAGAGGGAAGTGGAATATTGAATGACAGGAACTGTACTGCATGAGAACTGCATTTATTTGACTTTTCTTCTGAGGGTTCCCACTAGGTCAGTCGTCAGTTTGAACACAAGCAGAGAGTCACTGAATTCAGTGACAAGCAGTCATTGAATTAGAAGCTGAACCCTGAGGCTGCCACAGTGATGACACGGAGGGTGAAATTTCTGAAAGGAAACAGAGGGACCCCTAGAATTTGTACATAACGTTCACTCAAATCCTTCCATGGAGGGAAGAATCCAAGGGCCCAGGTAAGCAACAGCTGGAAGGCTGGAAGGTAGCTGGAAAGGGAAGGCAGAATTTGGAGTCTGAGTTTCACCAACTTGGAAAGGCAGTGGAAACATGTAGAGTTTTTCACTAAAACCCCTCAGGGCCACACCTTAACAGGAAAGACTATATCCCCAATAAGGGAATCACCTTGCATAAAGGCAAACCATTAACAGATGTGTGAAACCCACCAGAACTATGAAATAAGGCCTCTATAATTTCAAAATTAATAGCTGGTAAGTTAGTATATTAGACAAAAAGCAACACTCCCCAAAGTAAAATAATAGAATCCAGAGATTCTACAGCATATCTGTGATGTCCAGGGTAAAATAAAAGATTATTAAATGTATGAGGGAATCCACAGTCAAGAGAAAAAAGTTACAAAACCATAGTGTGGCACCTCCCTATGGTCCAGTTGTTAAGACTCAGTGCTTACAATGCAGGTGTGCAGGTTTGACCCATGGCCTAGGAACTAAGATCCCGCATGCTGTGTAGCATAGCCAAAAAAGTAAAAAGAAAGAAAAAACCCAACCACATACTGTGAGATAATCCACATGGTGGAATTAAGCAAAGACTCTAAAGATATAATTAGAAATATATACATGAACTTAAAAGACAGCTATAGTGATGAACATAGAGTTTCTCAGCTGAGAAACTGAAAGAAGAAAAAAACAGTGGAAATCTTAGAACTCTTCAATATTAAAAATGATATATTCACTGGAAGCCTAAACAACATATTGGAGGAACCAGAAGAAATGACATCAGATGAAAAAAAAAACATCTACAAATGGGAATGAATAACACTAGAAACTGTAAATGGGACAATAGAAAAGAAAATAATTTTCTTATTTTATTTAAAAGATAACTGACTTTTTACAATAAAGCTCACAGCATTGTATTGTGTGGTTTATAATGCATAAAAAAAGTAAAAATTAGGACAATAGCAAAATGATGGGCTGGGAGGGATGGTTGCAAGGATCTTATATTTTTACTTGATGTGGTATAATATTAATTTTAAGTAGACTGATATCAGTTAAAGATGCACATTGTAATCAATAGAGCAACCACTATATATGGTTGTTCATATACATATATACACACACACACAAACACACACACACAAATACAGGGACAAAACTAAAAAGAAAACAATTTATAGATAACAAAATCAGATGCAACAAACAGAAAAATTACATTTTAAAACCCATAAAATGACTAAATATAAATAGATTTAATGTTCCAATTAAAAGGCAGAGATTGTCAGACTGGATAAAAAAGGAATACCTAACTATAAACTGTATCCTAAAGGTATACTCTACGTATTAACAGAGAAGTTGAAAATAATAGGATGGAAAATGATATACCATGCAAACAGTAAGCATAAGAAAGCTGTAATAACACATGAAGTAGACTTTGATATAACAAGTTATCAATACAGACAAAAAGATTTATCAGGAAAACAACAATCCTAAATGTGTACGCATGTAATAACAAAGCTACAAAATTTATGATGTAAAAACTGATAGAGCAAAAGGGACACATGGACAAACCAGTAATCATAACTGGAGATTTTAACATCCCCTCTCAGTACTTGATACAGCAAGTAAAGAAAGCTATGAATAGTAAAGGCATAGGAGACTCGAACCACACTCATAAACCAACCTGACATAATTGAAATTTGTCAAATCTTATACTCAAGAACTATAGAATACACATTCTTCTTAGGTATATCTGAAAGGTATATCAAGATATATGCTGGGTCATAAAGCAAATCCAATAAATTCCTAAAGACAAATCCTATAACATATGCTTTTGGATCACAACAGTTTAAAATCGGAAGTCAATAACATCAAGCTATTTGGGAAATTCCCAATATTTGAAAAATAAATAGCATACTTCTAGTTAACTCATAGGTTAAAGAAGAAATCACAGGGATATTAGAAACTTTCAAATGGAATGATGTTGAAAACAAAATCTATCAAACTGATGGGATTTAAAAACTTTTCAGCTGAGGAAAGGAAGATTTATAGCTTTAAATGTCTTTTATTAGGAAAGAAAAATGTATAAAATTATGATTTAAACTTCTAACTTACCAAACTAGTAAAAGAAGAGCAAATTAAACCCAGTGGACGTAGGAGAAAATAATGATTAGAGCGGAAATCAATGAAGCAGAAAATAAAATAACAATGAAGCTATCAAAGCCAAAGTTGGTTTTTGAAAAAACAGAGTTGGTAAATTCCTGGCAAGACTGATTTTTAATTGATGTATATTTGATTCACAATGTGTTAATTTCTGCTATACAGCAGAGTGATTCAGTTATACATATATATATATATATATATTCTTTTTTACATTCCTTTCCATTATCATTTATTACAGGATATTGAATATAGTCCCCAGTGCTATATGATAGGGCCTTGTTGTTTATTCATCATATATATAATAGTTTGCATTGGCTGCCCCCAAACTCTCAGTTTCTTTCTCTGCCACCCCACTCCTTCTTGGCAACCACAAGTCTTTGTTCTCTGTGTCTGTGAATCTGTTTCTGTTTTGTAGATAATCGATGGCACCCCACTCCAATACTCTTGCCTGGAAAATCCCATGGGCAGAGGAGCCTGGTAGGCTGCGGTCCATGGGGTTTCGAAGAGTCGGACATAACTGAGCAACTTCCCTTTCATTTTCACTTTCATGCACTGGAGAAGGAAATGGCAACCCACTCCAGTGTTCTTGCCTGGAGAATCCCAGGGATGGGCAAGCCTGGTGGGCTGCCGTCTATGGGGTCACACAGAGTTGTACACGACTGAAGTGACTTAGCAGCAGCAGCAGCATTTGTGTCATATTTTAGATTCTACAAGACTGATTTTTTTTAAGGTAAAAAGCTAATAAAGAATATCATGAATAGCTTTATACCAACAAATTTAATGATTTAGAGGAAATGGCCAAATTCCTTAATAAGTACAACTTAACCAAAACTGATTTGACGTCAGGTAAAAAATTAGGGCTTCCCAGGTGGCTCAGTGGTAAAGAATCCACCTGCCAATGCAGGAGATGAGTGTTCAATCCCTGGGTCTGGAAGATCCCTTGAAGAAGAAAATGGCAACCCACTATAGTATTCTTGCCTGGAAAATCCCATAGACAGAAGAGCCTGGTGGACTTCAGTCTGTGGGGTCGCAAACGAGTCAGACACAACTTAACAACTAAACAACAACAAAAAATTAGAATGGTCTTATATCCAGTAAAGAAATCGAACTGTTAGGAAGAATCTTCATGTATCAATCTAGAGGAGTGGGATGGGGTGTGAGATGGGAGACAGGCTCAAAAGGGAGGGAATATATGTGTACCTATGGGTGATTTGTGTTAAGGTTTAACAGAAAACAAAATCTGTAAAGCAATTATCCTTCAATGAAAAATAAATTAATAATAATAAAAGAATCTTCAAACAAAACTCCAATCCCATGTGGCTTCACTGGTGTATTCTGTTAAATATTTAAGGAAGGAACAATACCTGTCTTACACAAGCTTTTGTTTTATAAGGTCAACATAACTCTAACATTACAAGAATGTATGACCATAGATACAAAATATTAGCAAACTGAATCCAGAAATATATTTTTTAAAGGGTGCTACTTCATGATCAAATATATTTATCCTGAGAGTTCTAGGTTGATTTAATATTAAAAAATCAATAAATGAAATTCAGTATATTTGAAATTTAATATATGATCACCTCAACAGATATTAAAAAGTTGAGAAATTTGACAACTATTCATGATTTTAAAAAAATTAACTCTGAGCAAAGCAGAAATGAAGAAAACATCAATTCGATAAAGGGCATCTAGGGAAAACCAATAGCCAACCTGTTTACTGAGTCCAAGTTTGTACCACTTACTGTATGACTGGCCAATAAATTCAGAGACAAGTTGCTGGGGCAGGGAATAATAACTTTGTTTGGAAAGCCAATAGACCAAGAAGATGGTAGACTAGTATACTAAGGAACCATCTTTCAAACATTAAAACTGAGCCTTCTTTTATATTGTGACTTCCCTGGTGGTGCAGATGGTAAAGCATCTGCCTACAATGCAGGAGACCTGGGTTTGATCCCTAGGTCAGGAAGATCCCCTGGAGAAGGAAATGGCAACCCACTCCAATATTCTTGCCTGAAAAATCCTATGGACAGAGGAGCATGGTAGGACAGAACTGAGCAACTTTACTTCACTTCTTTTATATTAAAAGGGGAAGGGGTGTGGCTGGTTGTTGCAAACTTCTTGGCATTGGAATCCTTTGTTCTTAACTGCTGTTGACCTAGGTCTGGCATGTGTTCCTACAAACCTCTGACAAGACAAATACTATGCTCTGCTTTCAACTTTTTATCTATGAATGGAAAGTTGTTACACCTCTAAAGATCAGAGTCTTGAGAATGGACTATCCTGTATATTTCAGGCTCAAGGCAGCATTCTTTTGAGTCTGAGGAGCCCTTGGTACAGTCAGTGTGGCTAAGCACAGGCAACAGACCACACAAGTTGGATTGGAATGGATTCAGCATGGAGTCAGGTTTGTTCTTTGTTACAGAGCTTGTAGTTAAAGTGAACATTGATTGTTTCCCTGCTTAGATTAGTAATAAGGTAAGTGTGTCAACTCACCAGTTTTATTCAGCTTTCTTTTGAAGCCATACGAGGTGCCATATGGGAAAGAAGCAAAATAAAAGGCATAAAGATTGGAAAAGAAATAAAATCCTGTATTCCCAAATGGCATACTGTTTACATAGAAATTTTTAAGAACTCTACAGAACAGTAACTATCTAGAGCTAATAAGTGAATTAGTGAATTGCATAATACAAGTCAGTTAGTAAATTCTATATACCAGCAACGAAAAGTTTGAAAATGAAACTTTAAAAACAATTCAATTTACAGAAGCATCAAAGAATGTAAAACAGTTAAGAATAAATTTAATAGATATGTAGAAGATCTATACTTGTAAAACTATAAAATAATGCTGAGGGCAATTAAAGACCCAGATAAATGAAAACTTACATTCATGGATTTGAAGGCTCAATACTGTTAAAAATGTCACTTCCCCTCAAGTTCATCTGTAGGTTTGATGTAGTTCTGATCAAAATCCCAATATTTTTTTTTAAAAATAGGAATTGGCAAACAATATTTCATGAAAGTAAGAGTCACTTGGAGGTGTCTGACTCTTTGGGACCCTACGGATTGCAGCCTGCAAGGCTCCTCTATCCATGAGATTCTCCAGGCAAGAAAATTTCATATCAAAATCCAAAGATCCCAGAACAGTCAGTGTACCTTTTTTTCTTTCGTATTTTTAAATTTATTTGGCTGTACAGGCCTCAGTTGCAGCACACAGGATCTCTAGTTGCAGCATGTGGGATCTAGTTCCCCACAAGGGATCACACCAAGGCCATCTGCACTGGGAGCAAGAGTTTTAGCCATTGGACCACCAGGTAACTCCCAATATAGTCTTTACAAAGAGACATAAAGCAGTTATCAATAAATAGATAAGTGGAACAGAATAAAGTTAGAAATAGCGCACAGTCAGTTGATTTTTTGACAAAGATGCCAAGCCTATTCAAAAGAAAAAGTTTTCAAGGAAATAGTTTGTGTGAAACAAGTACAAGTATGGGAAAAGTGAAAGCTTGACTTCTATCTCCTCTCACAACAAAATTAATTTGAGATGCCCATAACCTAAAGGTAAAAGCTGAAAACACAAAGACCCTAAAAGAAGACACAGAATATCTTTAGTAGGCAAAGATTCACCAAAGAGGAAACAAAAGGCAATAAACAACGAAAAAACTGGTAAGTTAGGTTTCACCAAAATAAATTCATGCTCAAAAGACACCTTAAAGAGAATGATGTAAGTCACAGACTGGGAGAGGGTATTTAGACTACATATATTTGACAACAGTGCACTATTTCACACCAGGCAAAAGCCCAAACCAAACCAAACAAGCGAGCAAGAAACTGACCAGCGTGTGTATTTCCTGGGCGTGCATCGCCTGAAGCTCTCTCACACTCCAGGTGGGAAGGCACCACGGGATGGCCACTTTGGGAAACAGGTGAGAGTGTCCTGTAAAGTTAAGACTCTAGAACACAGGACCCAGACAACATGGGCAAAGTGGTTGCACCCGCATACATTTCCCCAAACTCACAGAATTATAAATTAACATCTATGCATTTTATCGTATCTCAACTTTACAGCTCTAAAAGCAAAACAGAAAGTAAGATGAAGTGAACGCCAAAGAGCAACTCGCAGGGGTCCCCTTGGGTCCCTCGGGATCCGCGAGCTGGCGAGGAAAGGAAACCGAAACCGCGCAGGAGACCCAGGGTTGATCAAGGAGCCTGGGGGCCCCCGCCCCTAGTTTCAGTTTCGATTTTTCCTCCGCAGCCCGGCTTCCCCTTGCAGCTCCGCCTCCGCGAGTAGAGCTCACCTCGGCAAATTTCTCGCGCCTCACAGCTGTGTTTTCGCCGAGCGGAGCCGAGCGCAGCGGCGCCGAGCAGAGCGCAGGCGAGGCAGGGGTTCGCGGGGAGCTGAGTCGCCAGCATGACGGCCGAGCAGCGGCGGAATTTGCACGCCTTCCGCGGCTATGTTGAGAAGATCCTGGACCCTACCTACATCCTGAGCTACATGACCCCCTGGTTTAGGGATGGTGAGTGGTTGCCGCCTGCCCCTTGGTGCAAGAAAACAGTTCAGGATTTCTTTCTTATTCCACCCCTCAACCCCCATCCCGGTCTTTCAGTCAATACAGTTAACGCCGGGTTTGTGGCGAGATCTTCGCAATATTTTAGACTGGGGATTGTCAAGAGTTTGAGAAGCCCTCGGGAGCCCACATGGGGAAACTGAGTCCCAGCGAAGTGAATGACTTGCTTAGAGCTGCGCATTTGTTTAGACTTAAAACTGGGGAAGCATGTCGCTGTCCGTTTCATTTATTTTTGCTAATAGTTGTGTCCGTCTACTGTGTTGATCTTTGCGCTGACATCAGAGATTCAGAATAAGATACAAGCCCTTCCTTAAAATACTTTAAAGTCCAAGGGGTTGGTGGAGACAGGCGAGGACCGAAGTACACAAATAGTAAGAAAGTGCTGTACTCCGGAAGAAGTTGAGACTCACTCTACCAGATCTGGATCTTATCAGCATATGACTGGAAACTTTTATAAATTTAATTTTTATTTTATATTGGGTATAGTTGATTTACAATGTTGCGTTAGTTTCATGTACAGAAAAGTGATTCAGTTATACCTACACCATTCTTTTTCAGGTTCCTTTCTCATATAGATTATCACAGAATATTCAGCAGAGTTCTAGGTGCTATACAGTAAGTGCTCCATAGATTACCTGTCTTGTATATAGTAGTGTGTGTATGTTAATTCAAGACTCTTAATTTATCTCTCTCCCCCACCTTTCCCCTTTGGTAACCATAAGTTTGTTTTCATAGTCTGTGAGTCTGTTTCTGTTTTGTAAATAAGTTCATTAGTATCATTTTTAAGGTTCCACATATAAGTGATATATTTGTCTTTCTCTGTCTGAGTTCACTTAGTATGATAATCTCTAGTACATCCATGTTGCTGCAAATGGCATTATGTCATTCTTTTTAATGGCTGAGTAATATTCCATTGCATATATATATACCTTATCTTTTTTATCCATTCCTCTGTCCTTGGACATCTAGGTTGCTTCCATGTCTTGGCTACTATAAGTAGTGCTGCAGTAAATACTGGGGTGCGTGTATCTTTTCAAATTATGAGAGGAGCAAGATTCACTGGAGGGACAGCTTTAGGCTTCAATTCAGGTGTTTCCCCATAGCATATAAGTCCCATGATGATGGATAATGGCCCTTTTACAGATTGGTATTGAGGTGCTTTGTGCCAGAGGTGAGCAGAGCTTGGGGAGAGGAGAAGGGAGGGGGTGCCTGGAAAGAGTTGAGGTGAAAGAGGGAGTCTGCTCCAAATGCCTACATAACTTTGCTGATGTGGGGCAGTTTTTGGAAACTGTATTAAAGCACACAGGTAACTTGAGTGCTAATTGCTATGTACAACCAAAGCGCAGGTTGTGGAGTGAGGAGTGAAACAATGCCACCAACACAAAGGATTCCGACTTGTAGCTATGCTCAGAGAGAAGTAACGAAAGAACATTCTAAAGACCATAGAGTAGTTGGGGCCCTTGAAGAATGTAAGCCATGCAAGACACCTGTCTATTCTAGAAATCCTCCACAGAGTGGAACACTAACAATGATGTGAATCCCATTCTTTCATGTACTGGGTATCGATAACCAGCAACTTAGTAAGGTATGTGTCAGGCATTAGGCTAGCACTGGGTAGCATTAACACATACTACTACACATATTAGGTAATAGGAAGCATCCTTTTAGGAAATGAAGGATCGATAGGAATGGTTCTGCCCTGAGATTAGAGTGCATGTGGAAAGTCAGGTAACTGAACATAATATAATGTGATGAGTGCGTTGATGGAAAACCATAGTGTGCTTATGGGAGTGCATAGGTGGGATTGTTTTTTAATATATATTAACTTTAATTTATAGTTATAATAAAACACAATAAAAATACCAAAAGTTTCTGTGGAGTATGTAGCTCCCTGAATAAATCTTAAAAAAAAAGAGAGAGAATAAACTCCTCATAAAACAAAAAAAATCCCACAAGGTGAGTTTAAAAAGTGAGCTTGAGGGCTTCTCTGGTAGCTCAGTGGTAAAGAATTGCCTGCCAGTGCAGGAGACGTGGATTCAATCGCTGATCCGGGAAGATCCCACGTGCCGCAGAGCAACTAAGCCCGTGCGCCCGAGAGCCACAACTGCTGTGCCGCCTCCCGCGGCTGCTCAGGCCTGCACACCTAGAGTGTGCTCTGCAACAGAAGATGCCACTGCAGTAAGAAGCCTCCACACAGCAAGACAGTAGCCTTACCTCTCTGCAACTACAGAGCCGCCCACGTGGCAGTGAGGACCCAGTGCGGCCAGAAATAAACATTTTTTTAAAGCAAGCTTAAAAAGATTGTGTATAATATTATCTTATTTTTGAACGTTAACAATATCATAGAGTTCTCAAGTCCAGCCCCATAGGCAGCTGTTTGCATATAGTTGGTTGACATCTTTTCTGTTCTTTCCTTTGTATCATCACATAAACTCTGCTTTTCCGCCCACTTTTTGTTTCTGTTACACTAGTTAAATTCTCTATGCCTCCCCTGCCTTGTTTTCTCAGCTTTTTTGGTTAAATCCTAACCCCAGGCTTCAGAATGTGACCTTAAGACCCAGCAATCCTGTGCCTAGTGGTATATGTACTTAAGAGAAATGAATATTTATGTCCACACAAAATCTTGTACATGAACGCTTATAACATTACTCTTCATAAAAGACAAAATGTAGAAACCTAAATGCCCATTAACTGATGAACAGATAGGCAAAACTGGTGTATCCATACAATGGAATATTATTCAGCAAGGAAAAGGATTAAATACGATACATGATTACAACATGGGTGAACTTGAAAACATTGTGCCAAGTGAAAGAACCCAGCCATGAGGACCACCTGCGCTACGATCCCGTTCATACAAAATGTCCAAAATGGGCAAATTCATAGTTACCATGGAGGAAATGGGGAATGACTGCTAATGGGTATAAGATTTCTTTCTACAGTAGTGAAAAGGCAGTAAAATTATATAGTGGGGATGGATTTACAGCTATAAAAGCCATTGAATTTTATACTTTAAAAGGGTTTGTTTTATTGTTGCAGAGACCTTGGCAGAAAAGGGAGGCGTTCCTTCCTGTCTTCTTACATTCATTCAGCATACCTTTGTTAAGTGTGCATTGAGTACTAGGTCTTCTAAACTCTGAGAATACAGAGGTTAACCTGCCAGACAATTGGAATTACTCCTTTAGAATTTACATCCCACTGGCAATAGGACTTCCCTGGTGGCTCAGATGGTAGAGCGTCTCCTTACAACGCAGGAGACCTGGATTCAATCCCTGGGTCAGGAAGATCCTCTGGAGAAGGCAATGGCAACCCACTCCAGTACTCTTGCCTGGAAAATCCCATGGATGGAGGAGTGTGGTAGGCTACAGTCCATGGGGTCACAAAGAGTCGAATACGACTGAACAACTGACTTCGCTTTGCTTCGACAGTGGGGAAAATTATCAAATGTCAGGTCATACGAAGATAACTTTGATTAGCAGCCCAGACGTGGAGTAACTGTGCAAAATCAGTAAGACCACCAGCTGGTTGGTGGATAGTGTCTGTTTCCTGGCCTCACTGTGTTTTCTTTAGCTCCTTCTGCTTTTTCTTTTCTACCATATTTCCTACCATCTGTTGACCTGAAATAAAGACTGCCAGATATTTCTCCAGCAAAGACAGACTTTTTCAGGATCAGCAGAGAACTGCAATCTGGGATCTGCAATCATGGAAGCCCCATGCAGGTCCTTGCAGGGCAAAAGAAGAACACTTTTATAGAGGAGAAAAGGAGTCTGGGAGGGGCTGTAGTAAACAGTCATTGGCTTTTCCTTGGTTCAGTCCTTGCCAGGAGAGAAGTCTGACTTCTTCCTCTTGGGCTCTGCTATGGGCACAGTTGCATTGGAGAAGGAAATGGCAACCCACTTCAGTGTTCTTGCCTGGAGAATCCCAGGGATGGGGGAGCCTGGTGGGCTGCCATCTATGGGGTCGCACAGAGTCGGACTCGACTGAAGTGACTTAGCAGTAGCAGTATGGGCACAGGGCATGAGAGCGCCCTCTTCCGGTCTCCTGACTCTACTGTGGTTTCTGTTTACTAATTTTTTTACATGTCTTAACAAAAGCCTGGAAATAGGACCATGAAAGGACGTCTTTATTCTAACTTTGGTTGCTGTTCAGTTCAGTTCAGTCACTCAGTCGTGTCTGACTGCAACCCCATGGACTACAGCATGCCAGGCCACCCTGTACAACACCAACTCCCAGAGCTTACTCAAACTCAAGTCCATCGAGTCGGTAATGCCATCCAAGTATCTCATCCTCTGTCATCCCCTTCTCCTCCTGCCTTCAGTCTCTCCCAGAATCAGGGTTTTTTCCTATGAGTCAGTTCTTCGAATCAGGTGGCCAAAGTATTGGAGTTTCAGCTTCAGCATCAGTCCTTCCAATGATTTCCTTTAGTATTGATTGATTGGATCTCCTTGCAGTCTAAGGGATTCTCAAGAGTCTTCTCCAACACCACAGTTCAAAAGCATCAATTCTTTGGTGCTCAGCTTTCTTTATAGTCTAACTCGCACATTCATACATGACTACTGGAAAAACCATAGCTTTGTCTAGATGCACCTTTTTGGGAAAGTAATGTCTCTGCTTTTTAATATGCTGTCTAGGTTGCTCATAACTTTTCTTCCAGGAAGCAAGTGTCTTTTAATTTCACGGCTGCAATCACCATCTGTGGTGATTTTGGAGTCTCCCAAAAATAAAGTCTGTCACTGTTACCCCATCTATTTGCCCTAAAGTGATGGGACCAGATGCCATGATCTTAGTTTTCTGAATGTTGAGCTTTAAGCCAATTTTTTCACTCTCCTCTTCCACTTTCATCAAGAGGCTCTTCTGTTCTTCTTTGCTTTCTGCCATAAGTGTGGTGTCATCTGCATATCTGAGGTTATTGATATTTTTCCTGGCAGTCTTGATTCCAGCTTATGCTTCATCCAGCCCAGCATTTCTCATGATGTACTCTGCATAGAAGTTAAATAAGCAGGGTGACAATATATAGCCTTCACATACTCCTTTCCTGATTTGGAACCAGTCTGTTGTTCCAAGTTTGGTTCTATGTATTGCTTCCTGACCTGCATATAGATGTCTCAAGAGGCAGATAAGGTGGTCTAGTATTCCCATCTCTTTCAGAATTTTCCACAGTTTGTTGTGGTCCACACAGTGAAAAGCTTTGGCATAGTCAATAAAACAGAAGTATATTTTTCTGGAACTCCCTTGCTTTTTTTCTGTGATCCAACAGATGTTGGCAATTTGATCTCTGGTTCCTGTACCTTTTCTAAATCCAGCTTGAACATCTGGAAGTTCACAGTTCATACATTGTTGAAGCCTGGCTTGGAGAATTTTGAGCATTACTTTACTAGCGTGTGATATGAGTGTCATTTTGTGGTAGTTTGAGCATTCTTTGGCATTGCCTTTTTTAGGGATTGGAATGGAAACTGACCTTTTCCAGTCCTATAGCCACTGCTGGGTTCTCCAAATTTGCTGGTTGCTGTGTCCACTGTAATTGTCACCGATGACAGGAGTGGTCTATCCTCACACCCTTTCAGTCCTGCGATTAATTCAGACTTTTGAACAAGAAACTTTCAAATGTTAGAAGAAGCCATGGCTTTTACCTGGCCTGGTGGGCGCTACCATGACCTCTCACTTGTTGTGGGGAGACTCTTGCAGACGTCTTTAAGAGACTCCTTTTCCTAAGGACTGCCCTCCAGCATGTGTCCAGACTTCTACAACACACTAGGAGAAGGTCCCAGAGAGGCTGGGAGTAGGGGTGGGGGGTAGTGAAGAATGGGTATGATTGACCAGGACGGAGAACTTGCTGCTTTCCTGCAAGTCCTTCCATTGCTGTGAATCCCCAGCCCTGTTTGAGAAGATCTGACAACCCTTCCAATGATTAGTGGCTTTACCTCCAGTGATTAGCGGTTCTGCAGTTTGATGCATCCTTCTTGCCTCTGTTTGTAGATGTGGTGCAGCATATTCAGGCCAAGAAAAACAACAAGGGGCCCATGGAGGCTGCCTCACTCTTCCTCCAGGTCCTATTGGAACTCCAGGAGGAAGGCTGGTTCCGTGGCTTTTTGGATGCCCTTCACCAAGCAGGTTAGTTCATTCTTTTTACTCACAAATCAAAGTTATTACTTGACTGTTTAAAGATTCTGTAAAGGTGAAATTCTATTAATTTATAAGTATCCACGTTTAGTTTGTCTCTTAATCTGAGGCAATGTAAAGACCATTTTCAGGCAGATGCTATAACTGCCTACTTGAAATTTCCAAAGGAATCTACAGAGACGTTATTACAACTAATGGAACAGTTTAGCATGTTTACTGGATATAAGATCAGTTTACAAAAATTAGTTATATTGCCACCCACTGGGAAAAATGGCAAATGTAATCCAAAATGAAACACCGTTTCTAATAGTAACAAACTTATATTTAGCAACAAATCTAGCCAAAGATATGTGGAATCTGAATAGAGAAAATGACAAAAGGTTTTTGAAAAAATATAAAGAAATTCTAGGGAATTCCTTGGTGGTCGAATGGTTAGAACTCTGTTCTTTCACTGCCACGGCCTGGATTCAGTCCCTGGTTGGGGAACTGAGATCCTGCAAGCTGTATGGCAAAACCGAAAAAAAAAAAAGCCCTAGCTAAGTGAAGATATATATACCTATGCACGTGGAGAGGAAGACCATAGACGTGTCAGTTCTCCCTACACTGAGCTATACATTCAATACGATTCTAAATAAAAATCCTGCATGCTTCTTTATGAACTTGACAAGCAGATTCTAAACTGTATGTGGGAGAATTATGACCCAAGAATAGTGAGTACACTTCTAAAGAAAAATTCAGTAGGTTAGGGGTTCCTTTTTTAGATATCAAGAACTATTAAAAGTCATAGGCATTGATACAGTGTGATGCTGGTCCTGGTATTGAACAACTGACCGATGATATAGAATGGAGAGCCTTTAATCAGACTCATATATTTATGGAACTCTGATGTACTGGAGATCACTGGGAAAAGAGGATTATTCAGGAAGGAGGGACTTTTTGATACATTGCAGTAGGCCATTTAAAATGGGATAATGTTAAAAACCAGGCAAACTATAGCTTTCATATCCATGTGGATACAAATAAACTTGTCTTCCTTACCTCATTCCATGTACATACATATACTTGCACACATACAATAAGTCAAAAGAATTCAAGACTTAATTCATAATAGCAAAAAGTCAACTATTTTAGACCAGTATATAGAAGAGCATTTTTCTGACCTTAGGATATGACAGGATTTATGAGATAAGACATTAAAACATTAACCTAGATTGATAAATTTGAGGATATCAAAATTAAGAGTATATGTGTATCAAAAAACACTATACAGAAAGTGAAAAAACAAGTGACAAACTGAGGGAGGATATTTTCAAACTACATTATCACCAAAGAATTAGTATCCATGATATATGTAAAAGACTTAAAATCAATTAAAAAAAAAAAGAAAATATTTACAAGGCAAAAGATGTGAACTGAGTCTTCAAAGAATAGGAAGCATGAAAGATTAATAAACATGAGAAAAGATTCTCAGCCCAATTAGCAATTAGGAAGTTGTAAATTAGGAACATAATAGCAAAATCTAGGAAGTCCAACAGTGGGAAGGCTCAAAGAGGATTTTTAATAATGGGAAATCTTAAGGATGACAGTCCTTAAGGAGTGTAAATGCTATAACTGTTTTGAAAAACAATCGCATCAGCTCGTATAGTCACAACTCTCCTTCTATCCAGCAGTTTCACTATTAAGTATATGCCCAGATAAATTCTTAATGCATATATTCCAGAAGGTACATACAAAGAATGTTCATACTATAATCAGTTGGTAATGCCAAAAACAAGCAAGCAAAGAAACAAAACTAGAAGCAATACCAGTATCCTTCAGAAAGAGAATGGATAAATACATTTGGTGATACTCACACAAGAGTCGGTTATCCTGCAGTGGAGATGTATGAACATAGCTACAGATGACAGCACAGGTGAAACTTAGAAATGTAAAATTAAACTTTCTAAAAAGTCAGAGAAAATTGCATTTAGTGAAGAATAAAATTAAAACATTTCAAGCAAGCTTAAACATGTATTCTTTAGAGAACTGAGCATATGCCACACAACTATTCCAAGAAATCAAATACAGGATAATGCTATCTCTGCAGGAAGGTAGAAGAGTGAGAGAGAGGAGACACACACCCACAAAGCTACTGGAATATTCCAGGTATTAAGCTGGGTGATAGCTTCATATGTGCTAATATGGCCTGTATAGCCCAGTGCAAAGAATGTGGGCCTGGTAGTCAGAACAAGCCTGGTGGTTCTCTGAAGAGAAACCTAGAGCCGAGCATTCCTAGAGAATTCTAGTTGGAAATTTTTTTTTTACTCAAATTTCCCATTGTACTTACTATTCTTTCCTTGGAATAATGTAGGCAATAAGGCCCTGAGGGGCAGGAATGAACATTTATATTTCTTTTTGCCCTTTTTACTACTTTGCACTGAGAAGATACTTAGCATGATGGTTTGACTCAATTGAAAGAAAGGCAAGTCAGAGATTGTAGGTGCAGTCCATGGGGCACCTTGGAAGGAAGAGGTCTTACTAAGACCAAATATAAGACCTCAGATTTATTCTCAGTGAAAGTGTTAGTCACTCAGTCATGTCTAATTCTTTGTGACCCATGGACTGTAGCCCGTCAGGCTCCTCTGTCCATGGGATTTTCCAGGCAAGAATACTGGAGTGAGTAGCCATTCCCTCCTCCGGGGGATCTTTCTGACCCAGGGATTGAACCCAAGTCTCTTACATCTCCTTCACTGGCAGACAGGTTCTTGTCACTAGCTCCACCTTAAATGTGGGGTGCCTAAAATGAATATTGAATTTTCTTTTTGAAAGATCATAAATAATGAAAGTGATTTACAATTGTTTTTAGTTCTCTCACAATACATTCAAACGTGATTTCTTAATCTTAATCTCAACATATGTTTTTAGTTGGTATCCTAACAGCCCCGTTTTTTCCCTACTTTTCAGGTTATTATGGACTTTATGAAGCCATTGAAAGTTGGGATTTCCAAAAAATTGAAAAATTGGAGGAGTATAGATTACTTTTAAAGCGTTTACAACCAGAATTTAAAACCACAATCAATCCAGAAGATATCCTCCCTGAAATATCTGGATGTTTAATTAATCAGGAATGTGAAGAAATTATTCGGGTATTTTAACTAATATTAAATATTGAATTTTGGGGAAAAATTTGACCATGAGGAATGTCTTCTGTTTTCTATGTTATTTTAGAACTGAGCAATATCATTAAAATCTACTAAAGTCCTCAAATCTAAGGCATAATTACCTAGAAGGATACTTTTATTTGTGATCTGAGTAATCAGTTTGTGTCACAGATTTTTTTCAGGTTTGCCCTATTTTCAGTTAAAATTACTTTATTACTTTTGTGAATAATGTTTTATACAAATTTAAATAAAATCAAACATTTTAGCAAATAAAAAGAAAAAAGATTATGGACTCCAGTGGTTAAGTATTCAGGCTCTGGACACAAATCAATTTTGTTAATTCAAGCTCAGCCACTTACTAGTGGTGTGATCTTGGGCACATTTAGTTTCTCTGAGTCTCTGTTTCCTGTATAAAATGGCAATAATAATGGTACCTTATTAGTAAGGTATTTTTATAGGCTTTGAATGAGATGATATAGGTAAAGTGCTTACATATTTCTGGCACATAATAGTAATTGCTCAATGAATTTTAATTATCATGATTAATAATAAGAACCATGAAGTTTCACTATCCAGAAAAAACTATTTGTTAATATTTTGTTATATCTTTCCAAATATGCCTATGCCAGTATACCCATACTTTGAATAGGTGTAAAGTAGTTTGTTTTCCTGATGTTAATATAATAACATAGAGGTAAGAACACATGGCTTGACATGGTGATATCATGTGTAAGAGGACAAGGATAAAGGGAAGTGAAGTGAAGTTGCTCAGTCGTGTCCGACTCTTTGGGACCCCATAGACTGTAGTCTGTTAGGCTCCTCCGTCCATGGGATTTTCCAGGCAAGAGTGCTGGAGTGGATTGCCATTTCCTTCTCCAGGGGGTCTTCCCAACCCAGGAAACGAACCCGGTCTCCCACATTGCAGGCAGACGCTTTACCATCTGAGCCACCAGGGAAGCCCAGGGCAAAGGGAAGTGTATCTTAAAAGATCAAGTTGCACTGGGGCAAGAACGATCATGAAAGAGGCCTAGTGAACCAGAGTATACAGTGATTTTAAATTTGATAGTATTTGAATGGACGTTTCTTCATTAAAAACTCATAGAATGAAAACTTTTGAAACACTTGATCAGTCCACTACAATTGTCTTCCTTAGATAAGTTCCAACAAGGGGCTGATGGCAGGTGCAGAGAAAATGGTTGAATGCCTTCTCAGATCAGACAAGGAGAACTGGCCCAAAACTTTGAAACTTGCATTGGAGAAAGAAGAGAGCAAGTTCAGTGAACTGTGGATGGTGGAGAAAGGTAGGCTGTGTGGAAGGGTGCGAGGGTCTGAAAATAGGTCCTTCTTCATAGTTCTGCTGGGAGCTTCTCGCATTCCTACCTGCTTTTCACTCACTGTCAGAAGCATTTTTCCCTTCAGATACTCTTGGCTATCTCTCTAGTGAGAGGCCAGCATGAAGTTGAGTTCTGGGAGGTAGGTGGTTCTTTTTATCTACAGAATTAGTTGGGTTGTATATAGCCCCTGAAAATGGATCAGGACAAACCCTTTCATCCAGAATTAGCCTATCTGCCCAGAGTATTTGGGGGAAA
Source organism: Madoqua kirkii (assembly GCA_006408675.1). Lineage (NCBI taxonomy): Eukaryota > Metazoa > Chordata > Mammalia > Artiodactyla > Bovidae > Madoqua > Madoqua kirkii. Next base: position 20,692 of record SJYC01109926.1, read on the forward strand.
GGCAGAATCTGAGCTCACTCTCTGGGTTTAGATGATGAGAGAAATAGCTTGAAAATTCTAGAGTTAAAGGTTCAAACTCCACAACTCACTGCCTTTTCAGAATAACATCATCTTAGACACTATCTGGTGGTTCTCTTACCTAGAATCCATCTGGAACCAAACTAGAACAAGACTGAAAGGAAGAATCTGTTTTGATTAAGTGGCTGAGCTATCCCTTGGCTTCCTGAAGCTAATAACATCTTCTCAGAGCATTATTTTAAGGGCTGAGTTTGATAAACCATCTGAGTGTCTGGTCTTAGCCTTTCCGAGTCTTCTTTAAGATCATAAATTGTTTCAGAAATTATCTGTCTAAATACACATCTGGTGTCTTGGATCGGGTCAGGAATGGAAGATAAGAGTGTTTCTGCTAACAGGGCTTGTCTTTGGTGTGGTTGTGGGTCACCTAGGGGTCTTGTTAAAATGAAGCTTCTGATTCATTTGGGGCTCAAGAGTTTGCATTTCCAACAAGCTTCTAAAGAAGTTGCTGGTCTGTGTTCCACACTTTGAATAATAAAGTCCTAAACAACACTGGAGTTCAAACTTCAAATCAAGATTTCAAATCCAAAAAGATTTCATTTAGTTGTTTTAAAAGGTAGAGGGAATGGTTATGAGAAGTTGTAATGGAAGTTTAAAACTTTATGACCTCTTTGTAGGGCTTTCAACATCAAGATCATAATCAGATAAAGATTATAAGATGTGTTTTGTTTTCATAAAGGTGCAGAAAATGTTCAAATGAAAGATCTTGAGGATGATGAAATGAAAACTTTGGACATACAAATTGTCTACAAGGAAGAACCAGAAAACCAGAATCTTAGCCAGAATTCCTGTCCTTCTTCAGGTACTCAGCATTGTTCGTTCTTCTCCATAATGATGCTCTTGAGATATTTCGAGTGGGGTCATGTCTTGCAGTGCCAAAAGTCATAGCCTAATAGAAAAGTTTTTAAGGAAAAATTAAAACAAAAAGAGAATATTTGTTAAAACAGATATTTTCCCTACAACTAGAAATACCATGCTCTCCCTTCCATAGTGCTTGCCAGCTTCTTCCTTTTTTTTTTCCTTCTTTTTTTTTTTTGTCTTCTTTTATCACTAAGGATGTGCGTGTCTACACTGAAAAGCAAATAGAGTCCTCCCAGAAGCTCAATGCCTGTGACCTCTGAAATCAGCCCTGCTTTCTAAAGAAATACTTTGCTCTTTGTGAGTCACTTGTTCAGTTTCCACTCAAGATCCCAGGGCTGCAGTGTATATTGATAAGTGTGTGCACTGTACAAATGTGTGGGCCTGAGAGGTGGAGCTGGGGCTGAGATCCAGCCTGCGTTTGCCAGCGCAGTGTGGTGAGGGGCTATATCCTCCAAAAGGGAGTCCTTTCTCTAATTCACACAAAGGCGCTATGAGTTAACTGTGTCTAAGGCCCACTTTATGTTTCTAGAAGCATATTTTCCTGAGGAAACCAGAAAGCAGCATAATAAATTAAGTAAAGCGTAATTTATAAAAGGGCATCAGAGAAAAAAATAGGATCAATAAAGAAGTGTTGGAAGAAGGATGTGATTTGGGGATAAGAACATAAGGTGAGAATTTATGGACTGTTTCTGCAATAAAATGATACACATTTTTGTCACTCCAGAATAAAATCAGTGAATGTCAATAGCTTTAAGTTTTCTGACAGGTAAAGGTCCTTAGCAAACTCACTTAACCATTTAGAAATTTCCATTTACTTTAAAATAGGTAGGTTAGACTCAACAGATGATTTCCAAGGTCTTTCTAGCTCTTAACATTCTGTACGCTTATCTGTTAGTGAGATACCTCTGATTATTTTTTTTAAAACTTCTGATTCTGTTAAGAGAGAATACCATGCAAGAGCCTGCAGAATTATAAAGCACGGTTGCTTGTCAGTAAGAGATTACTTTGGAGTCTGGTATTCAGTTCGGTGTTTTTCAAAGACCTTAGAGGGATTTGTGGTTTTGTCTCCTGCAGCATTTCCTTTAACTGGTGGCGATCTGTTTTGCCTTGGATTAGGCCATTCTTGCTTTAGTTTCCCTTGATTAGGCTTCCATGATTGTTTCAGAAAGAAATCTTTTTTTTTTTTCTTTTTTTCTTCCTGCCATTGGTACTTTGTTATTGAGGGAGAATTCTGTATTTCAAATCAGTGCAGAAGCTGGAATGGTTAATCAGAGACAAGAATTCTAAGCTTCTTAAATGAGGTCTTTCTTGCTACAGTCAGATTTCTTGTTCTTTGGAAGATAGTGTTGACTTGATTCCTCAGAGTGGTCACTGTTTGCTAACTTAGTTTCTGTTGTGTTACAGAAGTGCCCCCTACTTATAGCCCATTGAAACCAAGAAATTACCAACTAGAGCTCGCTTTACCTGCTCAGAAGGGAAAGAATACAATAATATGTGCTCCTACTGGTAAGTGGATGCAATTACTGAAATAGTTTATTTCTCTGTTTGCTTCCTTTTGTCCACTTTACTGAACACTGGGGCCAAGTAGGCAAGTTTCAATTGTTTCATTGTTCCATTGATCTTTTGAAAAAACCATTATTCATATAGTTTCATAGTGTTTTCAGGGACCTGAGGAAGGGGAGAGAGTGCTTTCTTTTAGCTTCCTGCAGTCCCTGGCTGTGTGCGAGTGCCTAGGAAGTAGCTTGGTTTTTGAGTCAGAGTGTGAGTTCTACAGTTGTTAATCCGCCCTCATCATCCCTTTACTTGTCAGCTCTGTGGTTTTAGAGGAGCCCCCAATAATGACCTTTCTATGGAAGTATTTTAGTATACTGTTAGTTACATGTTGTCTTTCTCTTTATATGTTAAAAGGTTGTGGAAAAACCTTTGTTTCCCTTCTTATATGCGAACATCATCTTAAGAAATTTCCGCAAGGACACAAGGGGAAAGTTGTCTTTTTTGCTGTTCAACTACCGCTGTATGAACAGCAGAAATCTGTGTTCTCAGAATATTTTGAAAGATTTGGGTAGGTATAAGTTGATCCAGCTTTTTTTTCTCTAGGTCATGTAATCAATGTGTTTTGTGCTTTGTTTTGCTTTTAGAAAACCATGATTCAAAAAACTTACAGTAGATTAAGCCTTTTTATAATTTAGAAATAACCCTTCATGGATACACCTGAAATCCTAAACTCCTTTGATTAATATAAACTTTATATTTAAATGGCACATTTAACTTTTTTAATAATTTTATAATTTATTTAATATTACTCTTTTCTATGTTCTTTCACGGTGGCTTGAAAGAATTATGATTGGCCCTCTGTATCCTCAGGTACCACATGGAATACATTCCTACATTATGTTTATTGATCACTTACTATACATCAGACACAGTAAAGAATCTACTGACAATGCAGGAGATCCCAGTTCAATCCCTGGGTCGAGAAGATCCCTTGGAGAAGGGAATGGCAACCCACTCCAGTTTTCTTGCCTGGAGAATCCCATGGACAGAGGAGCCTGGTGGCTACAGTCCATGGGTAGCAGAGTCTGCACGACTAACACTTTCACTTTTTTCACTTTACTGTGCCAGGCTTTGCTCCAAGCACTTCTTTTCTCCAAATCCATTCCTTTTGGATTTAGGGAGAATTTAATTGACCTTCTGATCTTTGTGGTTCCTTATTCACATCATGGTTGCTAATGGGAAATTTCTGTCATCTTCTAGGTACAAAGTTTCAGGCATTTCTGGAGAGACAGCTGACAGTATCTCTGTGGAACAGATTGTTGAGAACAATGACATCATCATTTTAACACCACAGATTCTTGTGAACAGCCTTAAAGATGGGACTATCCCATCACTCTCCATCTTTACTTTGATGATATTTGATGAATGTCACAACACCAATAAACACCATCCATATAATATGATCATGTTTAATTATCTAGATCAGAAACTGGGAGGATCTTCAGACTCACTGCCCCAGGTATGTCCAAAGTCAGATGGATTTCTTCCTAAGTCCTGTTTACTTACCCTTGTGGCTATATGGAGGATGTCCTTCTTAGATCCTTGCATACTGCCCAACTCATTAGGTTAGTTTTGATCGATTCATTCATTTATTCACTTAACAAATATGTATTAGGTACCTCCATGTGTCATGCCCTGTGCTAGGTACTGGGCCGCAAATATAAAAAGATAGTCCTTGCCTTCAAGCAGCTTAAGTTTTGTAGGGAGCCAAATATGTGAGAATTATGTCATAATTTATGGGAATAACACACAATGGAGTTGTACAGAAAAGAAATGAAAGTGATCTTAAATGTGCTATGAAAGTAAAGCAGGACCTAATAGAAGTTAGGATAGGTAAAAACTAACAAGAGTTTATAAGGAAAATAGCTGGATGGTTTTCAGTAAAGGCTACTGTGTGTCTAGAGGCACAGGGGTGTGAAAGTGCACAGGGGCTCGAGAAGCTTAAAGTTTTTTTGGCTGTATGGATACGGGGATCTTAGTTCCCCAACCAGGGATTGAACCCAGGCCACAGCAGTGGATGTGTTGAGTCCCAACCACTGGACTGCCAGGGAATCCCCAAGAATCATGAAGTTCTTAATATTGCCTGGGTGCAGAGTATGAAGTTGTGGGCAGCCACCCGTGGGGCAGGATGGGAGAGAGGGAATGATTGACAGAATAAGATGCCAGGAGAGACCAACGGGTATGGGCTGAGTAGATACATTAGTACAGGAGATTGGACGAGGCAATGTTTTTAGTGTCATCAGAGGGGAAGGGCTGAGAGGAGTCAAGACAGAGAATAGCTTATAGGTGGGGGCAGGAAGGGTATGGAGCCCCTGGCATTTTCTCTTGAATGAAGGAGAGAGAGATGGTTCACTGAGAATAATCAAGATGAGAATGGAGGTGGGAGCTCAGGGTGCATGGAGAAAAGTTGAAATGGGAGACACAACTGAGAGGAGCACAGATGAATGGCCTGGTATTATTGAGGCCAAATGAGGCTGGAAACCATGCCTCCGGTTTACCAGTCTCACATTTGTGTTGCATTCTCTAGGCTTTACAATTAACCATTTAGGAAGCACAGGTTAGAAGAAATCCAGTATGGTGCCCAAAATTCAGACAGAATTTAGTAGGAATCACATTTCTTACAGTTTTTTCTTCTAGAATAAAATTGATAGTTAACTAGATTCCTTGTTTATTTGAATGATTCATTCAGTCATTCAATATTTGAGTGACTCTTAGAGGAAGAAATAAATATTTATTAGAAGACCATTAAACTAAATTCTTTACAAATGTTATCTTACTGAAGTTACCCAGCTACCATTTCTTTTAAATTGAAGTTATCACTTTTTAAAAATTGAAGCTACCATTTCAAAAAATTGAAGCATATTTGATTTACAGTATTAATTTCTGCTGTACAGCAAAGCAATTCAGTTGCCTTCATATTCTTTTCCATTATGGTTTATCACACAATATTGAATATAGTTCCCTGTGTATGCAGTAGGACATTACTGTTATCCATCCTATATATAAAAGTTTGCATCTGCTAATCCCAAACCCCCAGTCCATCCCTCCCCTACCACTTTCTCCCTCGGCAATCACAAGTCTGTTCTCCGTGGCACACAACTTCCAGTTCAAATGGCTAAAGTTGTCCAACTTCACAGAGAGATGAAAATTTTTGTCCAAGACACCCAGCCAGTGTGACATGGCTGGGACTGAAATGGAAGCATGGCTGATTTTAGTCCTTGCCCTTTGCAGTGTATTGTTCTGTGTGTCACGGGGGAAACAAGAGTAGAGACGAGAGCAGTCCTGCCTGGAGAGGGTTCTTCTCTGGGCCTCTGTGCTGATTCGTGTTCAGCTGCAGAGCAGTGCCTCCTGCATTTACTCAGTGCTTCACCTCATGGGGACCTTTCCATTTTTAATGTTGTAGAGAATGTCAGGGAAAAAAAAAATCCTTTATCTGAAGTTAGCTTAAAAAAATAAAAACCCTACTTTATCAGGAAAGAGTTACATGAGGGATTGTGGAAACATCTTGCTATTTCCCAGACATCTGACAATTTGGAACGCTCCTCACAGGTCATTGGGCTGACTGCCTCAGTTGGTGTTGGAGATGCCAAAAATGCGGCCGAAGCCACGGAATATATCTGCAAACTGTGTGCTTCTCTCGACACGTCAGTGTTAACAACAGTCAGAGACAACTTGGAGGAACTGGAGGAGGTTTTTTATAAGCCCCAGAAGTGTAAGTGGGATCCAGTCACAAGCCCTATGGGACTTTGTTACCCTCTGCTATTCTTAGTTCAGGGTCACGTAGATGAACGCTGATTCTTACCCTTTCTCTGTCTAGAGGAAAATATTTATCTGCAAACTTGGAAAATAATCATATTTCCAGCTTCTCTCCCCAGTGAAGCTCAGGAGTGGCCTGTAGAAAGCAGTCCTTCTCACTGTTCATTTCCATAAACCTTAACAAAGGTACTGGCTGTGAGAGAGGTGCTGAGAACACCTTAGCTTGTAGGTGGCTTGGTCCTTCCTGCCTTCTGTGCCTGAGGACGATACTGAGTTCCTGTCCATTATTTGAATATGTATCTGGAATTTTGGTGGAAGTGAAAGTATCTGAACTCATCCTGTCTTTCCTCAAAAGATCAGAATATGATTTGATTACTAAGATTGACTAACGAAGATTGATATTTCTTGAATATCAATGCTGTACTAACCCAGCAAGGGAGAGGGGGTACGGAAGACACGTATGACTTCACCCCTCGCTCTCTAAATAGCACACGACCAAATGACTACAAGGCAGAAGAAACGCCTAAGACGGTCAGGGCGCTGGCTGTAAGGAACGTAGATAAGGTGTTCAACCTACGATTTTTGATGTCATATACAAATTTCTTTGGGCTTCCTCAGTGGCTCAGCGGTTAAAAAAAAAAATCTGCCTGCTAGTGCAGGAGACACAGAAGATGCAGGTTTGATCCCTGGATCAGGAAGATCCCCTGGAGAAGGAAATGGCAACCCACTCCAGTATTCTTGCTTGAAAAATCCTGTGGGCAGAGGAGCCTGGTGGGCTCCAGTCCAAAAGAGTTGCAAAGAGTTGGACAGGCACAATTTTTTTTTTATCATCTGATCTCTCCTGAGCTGAGCTTCATCTCCTTTTACTTCCCACAGACCCAACCAAGTTGCATTTCTCTGGGCTCCTGGGATGGAGGAGTCACATGTGTTCTCCCTCCAAGCCTTGTCCACCCCAGCCTTTGCACATGACTGTGCTCACTCCTCCTCGCCTCTTCCTCTGTCTATCCCTTGACATTGCCACCCCGGGAAGAATGAGAGAAGCCTCCCCGGGCTCCGTGGCACTTTGCACGTACTGTGTCACAGCTCTGCCTGGCCTTCGGCTTGTGTATCTTTCTCTCCTAAGAAGACAGCCTTCTCTGGAGCGCAGCGCATGTTCTTTTCAGCTATCACCGGAACCCAGCACGTTCTGTGGATACTGCAAAAATGAATATTTGGAACATTGTGAACACCCCTGGGGGTTAGGTGGGAAGGGAGAAGATCAAAGAACAGAGGCAGGGCTTAAAATATGGTATTTGCAGAAACAAGATGGATATCAGCCTAGTTAGAGCAGGAGCTCTGTGTTGAGTTAACAGGAAAGCCCGAGTCAGAAGCTGAATTAGGGAGAGGAAATGGCAGCCCACTCCAGGATCCTTGCCTGCGATATCCTATGAAGAGAGGAGCCTGGAGGGCTACAGTCCATAGGGTCACGAATAAGTTGGACATGACTTAGTGACGAGAAGGCAGCCTCGAGGCATTTTTGAGGGAAGAAAACAGTCCCAGGAAAGTTGAGGTGCTCCCCAAAGGCCCCAGAGCTTTTGATGCAGAGTCTAAAGTGTGGCTGAGGACTCCCAGCTTCCAGGTCTCTCGATTCTGGCCTCTTTCACCAGATACATGTGTGGAGATCTAGAATCTAAAATGTGCCCGAGGGCTTCCTTGGTGGCTCAGTGGTGAAGAATCCACTTGCCAATGCAGGAGACACGGGTTCAATCCCTGGTCCAGGAAGATCCTGCATGCCATGGGCAGCTAAGCCCTTGCACCACAGCTCCGAAGCCCGAGCGCTAAAGCCTGGGAGCCGCAACTACCGAGCCCACTGCTGAAGTCCACACACCCTCGGCCTGTGCCCCTCAACAAAAGAAGTCACCACAATCAGAAGCCCACGAACTCCAACTAGAGAGTAGACCCTGCTTGCCGCGACTGGCGAGAAGCCCATGCAGCAATGAAGACCCAGCACAGCCAAAAATAAATAAAATTATTTTTAAAAAAGTTGAGTTAGACTTGGACCATGAAAAATGTTAGAATGAGCGCATTCAGCACTAAGGAGTGGCTGCAAGGTGTCTTGAGTATTTGTTTCATCATTCGGAGACCTGCCTGTGAGCTTGGGGCCTTGGATTTCACAGAGGAAGTGACAAAGGCAGAGAAAGGTTTGGAGATACCTGCTTTCAACTATGCTGTGTTCTTCCTGAGAAATACTAACTTCCCTTTGATGGCTCTAGTTTTCAGGAAAGTGGAATCACGGACTACAGACAAATTTAAATGCATCATATCTCAGCTCATGGCAGAGACAGAGGCTCTAGCAAAGAGTATCTTTAAAGAACTTGGAACCGTAACTCTTGGTGAGAATAACCTCATTTTGTCTTCTCTCCATCTGCAAACGGCCATCTGTTGTTCACTGGGGTCTTTTTGTACTTTTCTTAGTCCAAACAATGTCAAGACCATACCCAGAGTTTAACTTTCTTGTTTATATTATTCAGGAGGCTTATAAGTCCTCCTTTATTTTCTCTTGCTTTTTTTTTTCCTTTTAAAATCCAAAGTAAATCCACCTAGACACACACACCTGAAAAATACCGTATTTAATTCAATGAATTGCTTTCTTGACCTTCCAAATTTAGCTTTTCATTATATGAATGAAACCACCATTGCCCTGAAGTCTTGGGTTCAGACCTATGGGTGACCTTTGATTCTTTATTCTTTTGAGACTCTCTTGAAGTTGCCAAGTTCTCTTCTCCTTTTTAAGATCAAGTAATTAATTCATCGGGTGTTGTGCCAGGTACTATGCTAGGTAAAGGAAGCACCAAGATTAAAGACTGTCTTGCCTTCAAGGAACTCAGCATCAAACAAAGATGCAAATAGTTGCCCTGTGGCAAGGCAGGGTTACACACTGCTATTATGGGTGCACAGGGGAGCTTAGGCCAGGACTGGATTGTCAGGAGGACTTCCTAGGGGAGGTAATGTGTGCGACAGATCTTGAAGTCAGCCAGGTTAAGAGGGAGAGGTGATCAAGGAGGTCAAAAAGACAGCAGTTGCAGAGGGAAGAGAGAGCACAGTGAATTTTAGAATCTGCAGGATTTCATGCTAATTCTAACAGGTAACTAGCAGAAAGGAGAGGGGCTGGGGGAGAGGCCAGGGGCAGACAGTGAAGGTGTCCTATGGGCCATGCTGAGTTTGAATTTTATCCTAGAAGTGGGACTTCCCCGGTGGTCCAGTGGCTTAGACTCCACACTCAAAATGCCGGGGGCCTGGCTTCCATCTGCAGTCAGGGAACTAGATTCCCACATGCCACAACTCAGAGCCAGCGCTGCCAAATAAATAAATATCCTCAAAGCAAATGGGAAGCAACGCATGATTTTGAACTGATAAGTTCTGTGATGAGAAATGAAGAGAGCCAAACTGAGGCAGTGGAGATGGGCTAGTGAAGGAAGTGGGGTTGTGCAAACAGAAGTGTTCAGATTTAAGAGCTCCCTGGGTTTGGGTGGGAGTGAGCGAGTGCGGGGCTTCTCTCTTGGCACCTGTGTGTGCACAGCAGGTGTTACTCTTTCTAGAGCAAGGAGCAACTTGGGCAGGCACAAGTGAGCTTAGAGTTTCAGAGATGTTGAATTCTCATCTCCAAGATAACTTCTGTGTCTCAGCTTCTCTCACGCTTAATCTCCCTTCTTTCTTTCACAGCTTGATTTCTAACAACTTATTCAAACAGCTGCTTTGCCTGCCTCTACACTCTTTTCCGTCGATCCCCCTTGGACCCAGCTCGTCTTCCTGGGATTACCCATTTTATCTCGTCAGTGTCCTGCTGGCGATCCTGGTTCTCCCAGGCAGAGCTCTCACGGCGGCCGCTCACCCGGCCGCGTGCCCTGCTCGTTCAATCTGGTTCTGCTTCCCTTGCCAGCTTTCCGTTCCTTGCCTATTAGCAGTTCCCTCGAACGAATTCATTCTCGTTTGTTCATTCAGTGCTGGGCTAAGTGCTCAGTGGTGGGAACACGGCGTGGACCCTCAGACACAAGCCCTGCCCTCACGGCACTTTTGGTTTGGCTACCAGCAGTGCCGAAGGCGGGTGAGTGACAGTGGCTAGGCAACACAGGGTGGGGGAGTGGTATTTCAGGCAGAGGAGACCAGTGCCTGGAGAGAGTCTGGGGGCTTTCACTAATCCTGAGAACTGTAGGAAGGAAAGTTAAGCAGGTAAAGCCAGACCACAGAGCCCCCTGTGGGCCAGATGAGGAGTTTGGCTGGAGAAACCCACTAAACACTTGTATTTTATTTTTTAAAGCATTTATTTTTGTTATTTTAAACATTTATTTATTTGGTTGTGCTGGGTCTTAGTTGCCGCATGTGGGATCTAGTTCCCTGATCAGGGATCAAACCCAGGCTCCCTTCGTTGGGAGTGCAGAGCCTTGCTACTGCTACTTAGCTACACCAAGTAAGTCCCTCAAGACTTAAAAGAATACACGTATTTATTTATTTGGCTGCACCGAGTCTTAGCTGTAATACACAGGACTTTTGTTACATCATTTGGGACCCTGGTTCTCTGACCAGGAGTCAAACCTGCACCCTCTGCTTTGAAAGGTGAAGTCTTAACCCCTGGACTGCCAGGGAAGTCCCTCCCTAAAGGCTTTTAATCAGTGGATTAGCATTGTCTCTCATCTGCAGTTTTGGAAATTCCCTCCAGTTATTGAATGGAGACTGGACTGGAGGGAAGGAGGAAGGAGGTAAGGAGACGAGGTAGGAGGAGATCATGGTATTATCCAGAAGCCTTAGGACGTGGTCAGGGTTGTGGAGGTGGAGGAGGGTGGGGAGACATGGTTTTCTGCCTTCTTATTCTTCTCGTCTCTTACACCCTCCCGCCATCTCTTCACCTGTTCAGATGCTGTCAGCTGCTTGTTGCCGGATGGCCTAGCTCATTTTGCACCTACCTAAGTTCAGTAAATACCTGTTGATTGCTCTAGTTGATTGATAGTCCCCTTGTTTGTAGATGGGGTTACTGCTCCTTGTCTGGGTAACTGCCTTTGTTCCTCTGATTAAAGATGAATGGGTGAGGGGATTTCCCTGGTGGTCCAATGGTTAAGAATCTTCCTTCTAATGCAGGGGACAAAGATTCAAACGCTGGTCTGGGAGTTAAAGTCCCATATGCCGCGGGGCAGCTAACCCTGTGTACCCCAGCTAGAGAAGCCCCCATGCAACCCTAGAAAAGCCCCTGTGTGCTGCAGCAAAGACCCAGCACAGCCAAAAACAAATGTCAGGGGGGCAGTTAGGTTTTACTCCATGGCTGTTGTTTGGCGTCTGGGCTGTTTGGTTGTCAGCTCAGAGAACCGGTAGAGCTTGGGTATGGGACACATCTGGGTTTGAATTCCTGTGCTCCCTCTATCGGAGAAGGCAATGGCACCCCACTCCAGTACTCTTGCCTGGAAAATCCCATGGACGGAGGAGCCTGGTGGGCTGCAGTCCATGAGGTCGCTAAGAGTCAGACATGACTGAGCGACTTCACTTTCACTTTTCACTTTTATGCACTGGAGAAGGAAATGGCAACCCACTCCAGTGTTCTTGCCTGGAGAATCCCAGGGACAAGGGAGCCTGGTGGGCAGCCGTCTATGGGGTCACACAGAGTCGGACACGACTGAAGCGACTTAGCAGCAGCAGCAACTCCCTCTATATACTAGCTGAGTGACTTGGTGTGATGATTTCACTTCTCCGAGCTCCCATTTCCTCATCTATAAAGTGTATCTATGTCATGGCATTGTGAAATGAAATTATAAATACAAGACATGTTGATTCTTGGTAGGTAGTTTGTATTCAGTAAGCAATTGTGTTTGTACGTAGACACACTGCTGAAAACTGTCTCAGGAGAAATACTCTGTGTACAGAGAGTAAGGAATCAGAGTTAGAAGGCAAGACATGCTTAGAGCCTTAAATGACTAGCTGGATGACAGTGGGAAACAGTGTTGTTTTGTTTTGTGTTTTTCAGAAAACTTATCTCGAATTCAAAATAGGAATTTTGGGACACAGAAATATGAACAGTGGATTATCGCAGTTCAGAAAGCGTGCATGGTGTTTCAGATGCCAGACAAAGATGAAGAAAGCAGGATTTGTAAAGCCCTGTTTTTGTACACGTCACATTTGCGGGTATGTGGCTTCTTTGGAAAAGGATATTTCCGTCGTAACACCTACTGGGAGCTGTGCTGTGGCAGCTGAGAGAGCATCACTGAGGAACTTTCCTGGTGGTTCTTAAGAAGCAAATGCCAAAAGCTATCCCATTCAACATCTGTCTTTGCTCTCTGAAACCTGGCCCTAGAGGCCGAGGGACAGAAACAAAGGCCGTGGGCCTGTGCTGTATCTCAGTATCCTCATATTTGACCTCGGGGGTGGGGAATATTGCTGTAGATACATGACCAGGGACAGCCATCTCTAAAGTTCGGTAGGTGGGTCATGTTGCCACAGCTTGAAGCATGTTTTCCTACCTTTGGTCAAACCACATGCTAAGAAGTCCAGAGTCTGTAGTTGTTTGCTGGTTAACCAAGAACTTAAGCAGCAGTTACCGCCATCACCTCTGCTTATCGTGCCATTGAAAATATTTTAAAATACATTCAATCCGTATGAATTTGTAGAATTTTAATGGACTTAACTGAATATCTGATGTAAGAGGTCAGCACCATCATTCTGAACAGGTGCAATTCAGTGATGGTTTTGGATGTACAAAGAGGTTAAGTTGAATGTCTAAATTATGAAGCAGGTTGATGTGGAAGTTGCTTTACTTTCATTTTGTGATTTAATCTTTGACATTTGTTTTTCATGTAATTTTCTTTCTCTTCCAAGGATTCTAGGATCCAAAGTGATCCAAATTAATGACTAATTCTAGCTAATTGAGGTGTTCTCTTGTTTTTTTTTTTTTTTTTTACAGTATGGTTCTAAGGTTTTATTGCAGTACTGATAGAGACGATTCATCTTTAAAAACTAAGTTGGAATAGACTTGAGACAAGTTTATTTTTAAAATTAATTCTGTGTTGTATACAGTGAAATGAACTTAAGTACATTTAGAAACATACTGAAACTTTCCATTTTCAACAGAAATACAATGATGCCCTCATTATCAATGAGGATGCACGGATGGAAGATGCTCTGAATTACTTGAAAAACTTCTTCAGAAATGTCCGGGCAGCAGAATTTGATGCAATTGAGCAAGATCTCACTAAGAGATTTGAAGGTGAGTGGTGTTTCCAGGGGGAGGAAGCCAGTGGAACCTGGAGACTCCAGGGGCAGCATACACATATGGCGTCACACTTAGCAACACGTGGTGATGCTCAGGGAGTTGTCCTGGGCTTAAGAAGATAGGGTACGTGGCAGGACTGTGAAACTTCACTTAGGAAAAGAATCTGCTGCTTACACTATTTCCTGTTTTGAGAAGGAAAAAATAGTAGGATTTGCAAAAGATACATCCCATAGAAATAGTCAATTGATAGGAATAGTTTTTTGGTTTAACTTTTAGTAATTTTATAAAGGTTTTAAAAATATAAAAAAAAGTTTTAATGATATTAAGACTGTAATTTGAGCTAACTCTGCGAGATAGTGAAGGACAGGGAAGTCTGGCATGCTGCAGTTCATGGGGAGCAAAGAGTTGGACATGACTTGGCGACCAAACAAGATTGTAATTATGTACTTCTATATAAAGAAGAAGACCTATATGGCTCTTGATGCCACTGTGTTCATAATTAAGAAAAATATAGGAAAATATTAAGTGAAAAGTAAGTCTTTCTTCTTCCTCTCTCAAATGCCTTTTCCCAAATAATAATTTTTTGGGTCTATACAAAGTATTAACTATACATATGCTAAATACTGAGCAACTAGCTCTCTAGGAGGAGGGGAAATTTAGCATTTATTAGTGTATTCAGTGTATGCATTGCATTGGTGGTTATTTATCATAAAATTCTGGTCAGAGATTGAGAGATGAAATGTGTGAACTATAGCTAAAGGTTGTGGTGTGTTCTAAATTACTAGAATTTATAAACCTTTTGTGGGGTCCCAGGTGGCACTAGTGGTAAAGAACCTGCCTGCCAGTGCAGGAAATGCCAGACATGTGGGTTTGATCTCTGGGTCAGGTGGAGCCTCTGGAGGAGGGCATGGCAACCCACTCCAGTATTCTTGCTTGGAGAATATCGTGGACAGAGAAGGCTGGCAGGCTTTAATCCATAGTATAGCAAAGAGTTGGGTATGATTGAAGCGACTTAGCACACGTACATAAACCTTTTGTAAAATATTCCCCTTTTTGCAGAAAAGCTGGTGGAACTAGAAGGTATTTCCATGGATCCCTGCAATGAGAACCCTAAACTCAAAGATCTCTGCTTCATCTTGCAAGAGGAATACCACTTAAACCCAGAGACCAGAACCATCCTCTTTGTGAAAACCCGAGCACTCGTGGATGTAAGCTTCTTCCTCCTTGTGGATAACAAGTTGGCCCAGTACCCTTTTAATTAAGATTGTCCATTCTTCACTTCTTTGCAATTAAGCATCCCTGTATAGGGTCTGTGTGGGTCTGTTTCTGGGCTCTTTATTCTATTCTGATTTTCCGTTTGTTTATCCTTACACTAATACCTCACTGTCTCAGTCACTCTGGTTTATAATGCCTTGATACCCTCACAGCAAGCATTTCACAAATTTTTATTCTTTCCATCAGTTAAAAAATTTTTAGCCATGTCTGTGGGCACTTAGTGGTACCTCACTAAGGTTTTTAATGACTAATATGATTTATCATTTTTTTCATATGCTCATCAGCCATTCATGTAGCTCCTTTGGTGAAGTATCTGTGTACATCTTTCTCCCATTTTAAAATGAGGTTTAACTCGGTTATTTATTATTGTTGAGTTTTAAGTTATTGTTGTTAGTTTTTTGAGAGTTCTTTTTTCTGTCAAAAATGTCCTCTATCAGAATTGTGATTTGCACACATTTTCTTCAAGATTTTTTCATTCTCTTAACCATATCTCTTACTGAAAGTTTTAACCTTTGACAGGTCCACTTTTTTTTTTTTTTCTTTTTGTGGATTGTGCTTTTGATTTTGTGTCTAAGCAACCTTTGCCTACCCAAGAGCACAGTTTTTTCCCATGTTATCTTCTAGAAGTTTTATAGATTTAGATTTTATATTTAAGTCTACAATTCATTTTGAAGTATGGATTGAGATTTTTTTTCTCTTAGCGTGTGGGTATCCAGTTATTCATCATATATGATGAAAAGACTATCCTTTCTCCATTAAATTGCATTTGTAAACTAAAAAGATCAGTTGACTCTATTCATGTTGGTCTATTTCTGGATTCTGTTTTCTGTTCCATTCATTTGTACATCTATCCTTTCACCCATCCTACGCAGTCTTGATTACTGTAGTTTAATAGTAATTAAGTCTTGAAATCAGGTAGTATGAGTCTTCCAGCTTTTTAATTATTTTTCAACATTGTCTTAGCTATCTTTCTTTAACTTTCTATTTTTATTTTAGAATAAACTCATCCACATCTATGAGAAAATCTATTGAAATTTCATTTGGGATTGCACTGAACCTATAGATAAAACTGGGGAGAAATGATATCATAACAATGTATCTTTTTTATTTATATAGGGCTTCTGTATTAGTTACCTACTGCTGATAACAGTTTATCGCAAAACTAAGTAGCTGGAAACAACAGACATCTATAATGCATATGGGTCAGTAATCTGGAAACAAGTAACTAGGTGTTTCCGTCTCAGGATGTCTCATGAGGCTCCAGTCACGTTGCTGGCCACGGCTACAGCCATCTCAAGGCTGGGAGGATCAACATCCAACCCTGCTTGTGTGGTTTTTGGCAGAAGATGTGCTTAGCTCATTCATGGGGGCTTCCCCAGTCGCTCAGTGGGTAAAGAATCTGCCTGCAGTGCAGGAGACACAAAAGACACGGGTTTGATCCCTGGGTCAGGAAGATCCCTTGGAGAAGGAAATGGCAACCCATTTTAGTATTCTTGCCTGGGAAATCCCACTGACAGAGGAGCCTGGAGGGCGACAGTCCATAGGGGTCCCAAAGAGAGTCGGATGTGACTTAGTGACTAAGTGTGCACACACGTGCTTAGCTCATCCATGGGGGCCTCTCCACAGGCTGGCCTCGCAAAGAGGTGCTGGCCTCCCCTAGAGAAAGTGATCCAAGAGAGGCTGAGAGGCCACCTAATACCAAGGTCACAGTCATGTTATAGCTTCAGCTTGGAAGTGATTCCCCTCAGGTCTGCCTTATTTTATTCATTAGAAGCAAGTCAGTAAGTTCAGTTCACACTTGAGGGGAAAGGATTAAACAGGATCTGAATTCCAAGGGGTGGAGATCACTCACAGCTACCTTAGAGGTCGCCTGCCACATCTTCTTTGGTTTCTTTTATCAGTGTTTTGTCATTTTCAGCATACAGATTCTGCACATATTTTGTTAAACTTATACCTAAGTATTAATGCTATTATAAATGATAGTTTTATTTATTGCTGATATTTAGAAATACAACTAATGTCTGTATATTGATCTTGTGTCCTGAGATCTTTCTAAATTCACTTATTTTCTACCTACCCACTATTCTGAATCTTGCCTTTTTCACTGAAAAAAATGTCTTAGAAATTGAATTATATCAGATTACAAAGATAGACACCATTATAGATATTTATTGCATAGAATTCAATCACAAGAAGCTTTTGATTCCTCAGGTCTGTTAGTCTGAAAACTACTTCAGTGTACTTGTCTGTATACTTTTTAAAAATTGAAGTAGAGTTGATTTATGGCATCGTATTTATTTATGCTGTACAGCAAAGTGATTTGGTTATACATATATATACATTCTTTTTAAATTCTTTTCCATTATTGTTTACTGTAAGCTTTTTTCCTACTTGGATTGTTGTTTAGTCACTAAGTCATGTCCAACTCTTTGTGAGTGGGACTGCAACTCACAAAGACTCCCAGTCACTCCCATGGACTGCCACATGCCAAGTTCCCCTGTCCTCCACTTATATCTCCGAGTTTGCTCAAATCCCATGTCAGTGGTGCTATCTAACCATCCCATCCTCTGCTGTTCCCTCTTTTTGCCTTCATTCTTTCCCAGCATCAAGAACTTTTCCAATGAGTCAGCTCTCCAAAACAGGTGGCATATATTCAATATTGAATTAATACAGATAGTATACAAATAGTGACAGTTGCTTTGTATTTTCAGGCCTTAAAGAAGTGGATTGAAGAAAATCCTAAACTCAGCTTTCTAAAACCTTGCATATTGACTGGACGTGGCAGAACAAATCAGACAATGGGTATTTATATATAGTGCATTAGATTTAATATATATATGAGAACATATACGATTTATTTTAATTCTTTCTTAGTGCTTGTATCAGTCAGGGTTCAACCAGAGAAGCAAAACCAGTAGGAGATTATAAATACATACATATATACATTCATCTATATATGTATAGCAACACATGTATATTGTACACAGACAGGCATATAGGGATTTAGTACAAGGAATTGACGTACACACCTGGACTGGCAAAGCCAGTCTGAGTCCACAGGGCAGGTCAGGACCAGGTGGAACCCCATAGGTGGATCACCTCAGTCTTCTTTTCAAGGGCTGCCTTGTTTAGGTCAGGCCTGCCTAAAATGAAGTCCCTATTGAGTAACCGTATCAACTGATTTAAGAAGTTTAATTATATCTGCAAATTCCCTTCACAGAAACACCTAGGTGAATATCTGGGGACTGCAGTTCAGCCTAGCTCAGTGGACACATTGAAATGCCATCACCATGCTCAAATGTCAGAAACTTGTAGACTTTCCTCTTCCCATATGTCTTGCAGACAAAACTGAAGTTTTGTTTTGTTTTCAATATTGTTTGAGTACATTACTCTCTTGCTCAAATTTTCAACCAGTAGATTAATTGGAAATAGAAATGCTCTCTTTCTATTTTATTGTTATTCTTTAAGTGTAAAAAACTTATATGCATTATGTATTTTATAATTTAAAAAAGTCCTAGAGATAATCCTAAAATCTAGGTAGAGAAGGTTAAAGGATGAAAAGCTACCTTTGATCCTAGGTGGCCAGTCCTCATGCTGACATTCTCACAGCCTTGCTCCCCACACCTCAGTGACAAGCAATGACAGGTCCTCACTGTATCTCTTATTTAAGCTGTTTATAAAAAAAACAGTCCTGCTCTCAGTCCTTGGTCATCACCCTTGAAGTTTCCCTTTATGCAAAATGTAAGCTTCATTAATCTAAAAAGCAAAGTCAGATTTTGAATAGCTGGCTTACCAAATGAGGTCCAACACTACCTTGTGGTTGGAATTCAGAGGCTTCTGCCGTGTGACTCCAGCATGAGTCCAGCTTGATTTTCAAGCTTTGTTATTCGTCCATACATAAGCACCCAGAAGATATTTGTTTGTCCATCCCTCCATTCATCCATCCATCCATCCATCCATTCATTCACTCATCTATCCATCCACCATCTACCCACATTCACTGAGAACTCACTCTGTGCCAGTAACTGTGCTTCTGCCGGGCTGCCTCCCCCTCCTCCTAAGTCTGGACCACCAGGGCAGAGTCTCCCTCGCCCACATCCCACAGCACACAGTTCTGGCTCCATTCATTGTCATTACATTGAATTATAGTTTCCCATATATAGCCTTCTTCCACAACTAGAAGCTCCCTTTAGATAAAAATGAACCTTTTAACCATTCTGTCCTTATAATTGCAGAATAAATGTTTGATGAACAAATAGTTAAGTTCAGAAATTAGTGAAGTGTGGTGTCTGTCTTGGGCATGTTCATTGTTCAGTAGGTCATGGTGAAAAGAAATTGTTTTGGCCTCAGAAAAATATATCTCAAGATTTTGCTGCCAATATACTGGGATAGAGTTGGAACTTTTATAAATTCTATTAACTCTGAGGTGGAGATCACTTAAGTTCCTGCTCTTCTCAGTGTTATCAGTGGCTGGAAACTGCACAGTGGTAGGGTCCTCAACTTAAATCCCAAGCCTAGTTTTCCTAGTAAGCTGCCAGTTTACCATCCCTCAAAAACACCCAGGTCTTTATCTGTAATAAAGGGGAATCATAGCATTTGCCATATCAACCTAAAAAGGGCCTTGTGAAGTTCCAGTGAGTAAGTAGGTGTGAAAAGGTCTTGTTAGCTGAGAACTCCTGTATGTGCACAAAGATGTTACAGTTAGCTATTGATATATTTTTAAAATTTTTATTGGAAATAGTTGATTTATTGGAAATAGTTGTGTTAGTTTCAGGTACACAGCTAAGTGAATCAGTTACACATATACATATAGCCACTCTTTTTTTTAGATCCTTTTCCTATATGGGCCATTACAGAATATGGAGCAGGTTCTTACTAGTTATCTGTTTGGTATATAGTAGTGCGTATATGTCAGTCCCAATCTCTGTTTATCCTTTCCCCACTTCCCCTCTGGTAATCATGTTTGTTTTCTACATATGTGACCCTACTTCCGTTTTGTAAATACATGCATTTGTACCCTTTTCTTTAGACTCTACACATAAGTGGTATCCTATGATATTTGTCCAGCTGTTGGTATTTTTTCAAAAAATTGAATAGTTGTTTTGAGATATCGTGACCGAAACCGCATAGCTAGTAGGTGCTGCAGCTGGAATTTGAAATCAGGCAGACTTGTGATAGAGTCCAAGGTGTTAGACCCCCACCTTATCTTTTCTAAATCGAGGACAGGGATAGGCCCTCCCCCGAGAGTTGTTGTGAGATCAGGCACTTATCACAGTACCTGGCATGTCATAAGCTTTCCATAATTAACAGCTATTTTTTTCAAGGGTAAAGTTCCCTCTTGGTGAGTTATGTAATGCCCTCTGACACAGGAATGACCCTCCCAGCACAGAAGTGTGCACTGGATGCATTCAGAACCAACAGAGACAGCCAGATTCTCATTGCTACCTCGGTTGCCGATGAAGGCATTGACATTGCTCAGTGCAATCTGGTCATCCTCTACGAGTATGTGGGCAATGTCATCAAAATGATCCAAACCAGAGGTAAGAAGAGCTTTGATGCCAGGGCTCAAAGGCTACCATTTTGTCTGACTTGTGAATGTGCCTGTAATTCCAGCCCTTCTCCTTTACTGTGACTGGCGGCACAGTGGACCCTTCTATCACTGGCCCTTACGGTGACCTACTTGGTCAGGATGGGGTGGCTACAGTTTTGTCCACAATTTTGTCTGTTTTTGTTCTTGTTCACAATGAATACTGCTTACTTGGTTAATACTGGCGGACATGTTGATGGAAGGAAAATTCCAGCTTTGAGGCTTCAGCAGTCACATGTAAGCCGTTCATGGCTGTGCTTAGTGCTGGTGGGTCCCCTGTGTGCCAGAAAGGACATGCAAGGAGTTCTCCCACTGGAACTAGGCAGCCTTCTAACTAGTCTTTCTTATTTTTTCTTAATTTCCATAACTACAGCTGCCACATTATTTTTCCTGAAAAACAGCTCTGAGCATGTTACCCGCCTGTATAGAAACTCCCATGGTTCCCAAATGTTCTTGATGTTAAAGCATTTTCAAAACCTGGCACCCTTGTATCTTTCCAACCTCATTTCCCATTCTTCTGCTTTGTGCATTATCCACTTCAGCCTGCCTGGCTTCATCTGTTTTCCTCTTTAAAGGACTTGCTCATGTATTGCTGCTGCTGATCTTTGTCTCTCTCCCCCTGCTTCCACATCACTGGTTCCTCAGTCTCCCAGCTGGCAATCATCTCTAACCTGAATGCCCGTGGCCCTTTTATCCATCTTTCTTATACCACTTTTCATTTTCCACCTGTATTCTGGTGGTTGTGAACACGTCTCTTTTTTAAAAGTTTTATTTATTTATTTTTGGCCATGCTGGGTTTTCTCTGCTTTTTGCTTGGGCCTTTCTCCGGTTGTGGTATGCGGGCTTCTTGTTATGGCGGCTTGTCTTATTGCAGAGCACAGGCTCTAGGGTGTGCAGACTGCAGAGCACGTGGGCTTGTAGCTGTGGTGCACGAGCTTAGTTGCCCTGTGGCAGCATGTGGTATCTTCCTGGACCAGGACTTTAACCTGTTTCCCCTGCATTGGCAGGTAGATTCCCATCCACTGGACCACCAGTGAAGTCCTGTGAACATATCTTATTTCCGCATTTCCCCATCTGTTTAACATTCATCGTCACAATGTCATCCTGGAGGTGCCTGCTGGGTTGTCTTTAAGCAGTGTCTCTAATAATGTGTCTGTCCCAGCCAGCCTAAAGTGGACTCCTTGTTTGTCTGAATGTTTAATGTGCAGCTGCACACCTGCGTTTGACTCCACACCCTACCAGCTTACTTTTCCAGAAAGTGAGATTCAGTGAACCAAAGTTGATTTTAGGAATAGCCCTGCTTCTTTCACATTCTCAGATTTGTCAGAGTTTTACATCAAAGACATCAAGTAAAATGTTTATTTTCTAACAGGCAGAGGAAGAGCGAGAGGGAGCAAGTGCTTCCTTCTGACTAGTAATGCTGATGTAATTGAAAAAGAAAAACTGAACATCTGCAAAGAAAAAATGATGAATGACTCCATTTCAAGCCTGCAGAGATGGAATGAAGCAGTATTTAAGGAAAAGGTAAGTCGTTGCATCCATGTTACTCCTTCAGAATCTAACTGTAAGCCAGGAACAGGGACCATGAGCATGGTTGGTACCTGTTATCATTTTGCTCTGAGTGTTTCTTAGGTTATATTTTTATTTTTTTAAGTATTTGTTTATTTGTCTGCACTGGGTTTAGTCGCAACACATAGGATCTTCGTTGCAGAGTGCAGGCTTCTCCCTAGCTGTGGCACACAGGCTTAGAAGTTGTGGCAGACTTAGTTGCCCCACAGTATGTGGGATCTTCATTTCTCAACCAGGGATCAAACTCTCGTCCCTGGCATTGGAAGGTGGGTTCTGAACCACTGGCCCGCCAGGAATTCAGCCCACAGTGAAGATCAGGTTCATTCTGCTTTACTTCTCAATGAGCTAAAATACATTTTATTAGTGCTAATGCTTGAAGCTATGCGTTTAGCTCTAAAAGGGAAACAGCTAGAATAGCTCCTACACGAACAGTTCATTTTGAGGACAACACCCTAACTGCAAGACACAGCTCTTCTTAGTCTTTTCTTCACACCACTCTCTAACATCTGGAGTCCTCAGGGAGAGGGTCCTGGTGCACTGTGCCTGGGGCTGTGCCCAGTGTTGGAAGGCCTGTTTACACGTATGGATGAGAGAGTGGACCTTGATGGAGCGTGTTGGCTCCGTCGAGCCTCTCAGTAGTGACCTTAGTTTGACTTTAATTTTCTTCATGACACAGCATGGAAGCAGATTAGGGAAAGAGACACACACACACACACACACACACACACACACACACACACACGCACACAGATACCCTAGCACACAGACACTCATACTTTCTCCAGACTGTTTGCACAGACTTCATCTCAGACTCTGGAACCACTGGACTCTGCAGGCCTGGGGAAGAACTTTAACATTAGACAGTGGTTCCAGTCTCAACTCTGCCACTTATAAAACTTGTGACTTCAGGTAGTTCCTCTTTGAAATTATCATTCTTAATTGTAGAACTCACAGGTAGTTTTGGAGATAAAGTGAGATGTATGCATTGCTTCCTACAGTGCCTGGTTTAAAGTAAGTGCTTAAAATGGGAGTTGTTACAGGACAAGGGTGAGAAGCCTATTTTAACTTCATGAAGATGAGTCTTACAATTCAGTAGACTAATTCCATAGGGTTCATAATTTTGAAAAGTCATAATCTGTATACTCAAACAAGTATTGAAAAGGAATGAACTATTGAGAGCAAGCTAATGCTTACTTTAGGAAAAAATTATGATGTTATGTCAGTGTTGACTCATTTTAAAACACATTTCTTCCTAAAGTTAGGAGAACAAGATATTTGAAAGTACCTCATCTACAGTTTCACTGAGAAGAATTGCAGGGAAATTCTTTAGTTCCTCTTAATTTTCCCCCCTTAATTTTACTTACGATAGGGTTTTTTCACTGAGCCACTTCTCCATTTTGTAGAATATAGGGATGATGCTGATTAAGGCTTTAAAACCTTTTTAGCTTTGGCATAATTTTTTTATCTCCTCCACTAGGTAATGGTGTGCTTACACTCACGTGTGGCAAAAGCAATAGAGTAAAAGCCTGTTGAGGAAGACAGAGGCTGGAACAAACATATAGACATTCTTCTTTTTTTAAACAATTGTATTTATCTTATTTTTGGTTGTGCTGTTTTTGGTGCTACCAGGACTTTTCTCTCGCTGCAGTGAGTGGGGCTACTCTCTAGTTGAGGCAAGTGGGCTTCTCACTGCTGTGGCTGCTCTTATTGTGGAGCATGGGCTTAGGAAGTGAAGGCTTCAGTAGTCGTGGTTCTCAGGCTCTGGAGCATAGGCTTGATAGTTGTGGCACACGGGTTTAGTTACTCCACAGCATGTGGGATCTTCCTGGACCAGGGATTGAAACCATGTCTCCTGCATTAGCAGATGGATTGTTTAACACTGAGCCAACAGAGAAGCTCTAGAGTTCAATTTTTTTTTAACTTTTTAAAATTATATTTTAAATTAAAATTTAATTTTCTGTTTTTTGACTTTTTTTTCCAAACTTTCTATTTTGTATTGGGGTATAGCTGATTAACAATATTGCGGTAGTTTCAGGTGAACAGTGAAGGTACTCAGCCATTATGTTCTTTTGTAGCCAACACATCAGGTCATAGAGTGCAGTGAGGAGAAAATGGACTGTTGTTAAATATCTGTTGAATTAGGCTATTTAATTCACACTGGGGAATTCCTCTGACATGCATTGATTGAAAATGGGCAGAGATGGTAAAGAGTGAGCAAGGACTCAGCTGCAGGGTGGCCAAGAGTCTCTGCTAGCTGGTAACTCCGTGGCGGTTGGGAGCGCAGAGTCTTGGTCTCGTCCATGTTCTGTTGTGGTGACCAGCGCACACTGCATGTTGAAAGAGGCGGGCTTTGCTGTCAAGGGAAGAGGCTTAGGAGAAGTAAACCAAGGTAGTGGAAACCTTACTCTCTAAAAGTCAAAGGGTTTATGGTTCTCGGGGTGAGCCCCCTGTCTGTGGTGTTTTGAAAAGGGAAAGACTAGAAGTCTTGTCAAGAAAACTAGAGATACCAAAGGAACATTTCATGCAAAGATGGGCTCAATAAAGGACAGAACAGAAGCAGAAGATATTAAGAAGAGGTGGTAAGAATACACAGAAGAACTGTACAAAAAAGATCTTCATGACCCAATTAATTATGAAGGTGTGATCACTCACCTAGAGCCAGACATTCTGAAATGTGAAGTCAAGTGGGCCTTAGGAAGCATCGCTATGAACAAAACTAGTGGAGGTGATGGAACTCCAGTTGAGCTATTTCAAATCCTGAAAGATGATGCTGTGAAAGTGCTACACTCAATATGTGAGCAAATTTGGAACACTCAGCAGTGGCCACAGGAGGAAAAAGCCAGTTTTCATTCCAATCCCTAAGAAAGGCAATGCCAAAGAATGCTCAAACTACCGCACAATTGCACTCATCTCACATGGTAGTAAAGTAATGCTCAAAATTATCCAAGCCAGGCTTCAGCAATACATGAACCGTGAACTTCCAGGTGTTCAAGCTGGTTTTAGAAAAGGCAGAGGAACCAGAGATCACATTGCTAGCATCTGCTGGATCATCAAAAAAGCAAGAGTTCCAGAAAAACATCTACTTCTGCTTTATTGACTATGCCAAAGCCTTTGACTGTGTGGATCAAAATAAACTGTGGACAATTCTGAGAGAGATGGGAATACCAGACCACCTGACCTGCCTCTTGAGAAATCTGTATGCAGGTCAGGAAGCAACAGTTAGAACTGAACATGGAACAACAGACTGGTTCCAAATAGAAAAAGGAGTACATCAAGGCTGTATATTGTCACCCTGCTTATTTAACTTCTATGTAGAGTACATCATGAGAAATTCTGGGCTGGAAGAAACTGCTGGAATCAAGATTGCTGGGAGAAATATCAATAACCTCAGATATGCAGATGACACCACCCTTATGGCAGAAAGTGAAGAGGAACTAAAAAGCCTCTTGATGAAAGTGAAAGAGGAGAGTGAAAAAGTTGGCTTAAAGGTCAACATTCAGAAAATGAAGATCATGGCATCTGGTCCCATCACTTCATGGCAAATAGATGGGGAAACAGTGGAAACAGTGGCTGACTTTATATTTGGGGGCTCCAAAATCACTGCAGATGATGACTGCAACCATGTAATTAAAAGACGCTTACTCCTTGGAAGGAAACTTATGACCAGCCTAGACAGCATATTAAAAAGCAGAGACGTTACTTTGCCAACAAAGGTCCATCTAGTCAAGGCTATGGTTTTTCCAGTAGTCATTTGTAGCTGTGAGAGTTGGACTGTGAAGAAAGCTGAGTGTCGAAGAATTGATGCTTTTGAACTGTGGTGTTGGAGAAGACTCTTGAGAGTCCCTTGGACTGCAAGGAGATCCAACCAGTCCATCCTAAAGGAGATGAGTCCTGGTTGTTCACTGGAAGATCTGATGTTGAGGCTGAAACTCCAGTACTTGGCCACCTCATGCGAAGAGCTGACTCATTTGAAAAGACCCTGATGCTGGGAAAGATTGAGAGCAGGAGGAGAAGGAGACGACAGAGGATGTGACGGTTGGATGGCATCACTGACTCAATGGACATGAGTTTGGGTAGGCTCCGGGAGTTGGTGTTGGACAGGGAGGCCTGGCGTGCTGCATTCATGGGGTCGCAGAGTCAGACACGACTGAGCGACTGAACTGAACTGGACATTGGATCTGAGCACCTGGGCCCTTTATATCAAAAAACATTGCACAAGTGAGGGAAGAAGTTCAGAGCGCATTAGGGCAGTCCTTGAGTAGGGGAAAGGGAGCTTGTGCACTCTCTTTTCCATACCCACAGCTCCCTTGTCCACCCACATTACCTCTGTGTGGCTGACTTCCCCAGAGCACTGTGGCCCTCGGGGACCTCTGGTTATTCTGCAGCCATTTAGCTGAACCTGTAGACGGCCCAGAACCCTCCAGAAACTTATTTCCATGAGGAAGCCTCAGGATCTGATTGGACTTCACTCTAGAGCAATAAAGTATAAACGATATTTTTTCATAGTTCTAGTTGTGGAGGGTCATTTGAAATAAAAATGAAGAAGCCTGCTTTCCTTTCTTTGGAGTAGAGAATAAGATTCAGGGTAAAAGAAAGTTCATTTTGACTACAGACTTTCCAACCTGATCTCTGCCCATGACTGCATACAATCAGGTATTCATAGTTTTGCTTTTCTCATCTCAGTGTAGGGAGTTAGGCTGCTTCCCAACTACAGGTGGGTGAAGGGGAGACTGTGTGCTCTAGACTTAACTTGTGACTTTGGTTTAACCTCTTTATCCAGTTACTCAGTTTTACTTAGTTTTCAGAATAGAAGTAAGAGTTTTAATTTTTAGGATTTATATTTATTGCCTTTAGTGACATTTAAAATATTTGAGATTATTACAGTGGAAACAGTGAAAGACTTTATTTTTGGGGGCTCCAAAATCATTGCAGATGGTGACTGCAGCCATGAAATTAAAAGATGCTTGCTCCTTGGAAGAAAAGCTATGACCAACCTAGACAGCATATTACAAAACCGAGACATTACTTTACCAACAAAGGTCCTTCTAGTCAAGGCTATGGTTTTTCCAGTAGCCATTTATGGATGTGAGAGTTGACTGTGAAGAAAGCTGAGCACTGAAGAACTGATGCTTTTGAACTGTGGTGTTGGAGAAGACTCTTGAGAGTCCCTTGGACTGCAAGGAGATCAAACCAGTCTATTCTAAAGGAGATGAGTCCTGAATATTCATTGGAAGGACTGATGCTGAAGCTGAAACACTAGTACTTTGGCCACCTGATGCGTAGAGTTGACTCATTTGAAAAGACCCTGCTGCTGGGAAAGATTGAAGGCGGGAGGAGAAAGGGACAACAGAGGATGAGATCCGTTGGATGGCGTCACCAGTGTGATGGACATGAGTTTGAGCAGGCTCCAGTAGTTGGTGATGGGGAGGGAAGCCTGGCATGCTGCAGTCCATGGGGTTGCAAAGAGTCGGACACGACTGAGTGACTGAACTGAACTGAACTGAACTATTTAATTGCATTTTAGTATATGATTGAACATCACTAGATGTAGGTGGTTTTTTAAATTGTATGCCCAAAGGGCAAGTTTATATTTTTACTTTTTTTCCCATCACATTCCCCCAACCCTGAGCCTGCCTTAAGTAATGATCAGAATCATGTCTGAGAAATTAAAATTCCTCATAGGGAAATGTATATCATGTAACCCAGGAATTTCATTTCTAGAAATTTACCCAGAGGAAATAACAAGGCAAATGCACACATCAAGCAGCAGTTTTACAACAGTGAAGATGTGAATTGGAAATAGGGCACATAAAGCTTCCTTTATTCTTACAAAAACAATGAAGATAATTACAGGTAGGATGGAGTAGAGCGGGGAATTAGGGGAGAGGAAATCATATTTTGATTGCTTTCCTGACCTATATTCCAGGCCTAAATTTTTTAATATAAAGTTTTATTTGAATTTGAAGTGCTTTAAAGGTCCATGGCTTCTCAATGGGTAATCAGTAACCAGTACAAGGTATATGGGCCTGGGACATTTCCGCTCACAGTGACAATAACTGACTCATCTGTGCAGAACGTGGTCTCTCCACCAAGCCCTGCAAATGCTTATTTATATCAACAGGTCTCGCTGTGATCCATGTGGTTGAGCCTCTCATGAAGTCATGCTCTAGGAGGGAAACTGAGGCATGAAAATTTTCAGTGTCAGTAGATCACACAGCTAGGTCGGGGTAGAGCTGGCAGAGTCCATCTGTCTAAACTCTGCATCTATTGGCCTAACCAGAACTGTTTGAATTATAAATCAGTTCAGTTCAGTCGCTCCGTCGTGTCCAGCTCTTTGCAACCCCATGAACCGTAGCACGCCAGGCCTCCCTGTCCATCACCAACTCCTGGAGTTCACCCAAACTCATGTCCATCGTGTCGGTGATGCCATCCAGCCATCTCATCCTCTGTTGTCTCCTTCTCCTCCTGCTCTCAATCTTTCCCAGCATCAGGGTCTTTTCAAATGAGTCAGCCCTTTGCATGAAGTGGCCAAAGTATTGGAGTTTCAGCTTCAACATCAGTCCTTCCAGTGAACACCCAGGACTCATCTCCTTTAGGATCGAGTGGTTGGATCTCCTTGCAGTCCAAGGGACTCTCAAGAGTCTTCTCCAACACCACAAGGACAACTAAAAAAATTTTACCGAGAAATAGAAGGTAAATTAAGACAAAAGAAACCTTGGGACTACCCTGGTAGTCCAGTGGCTAAGGCTCCGAGCTCCTGATGCAGGGAGCCCACGTTCAATGATCCCACATGCTGCAACTAATACCGGCTGCTGCTGCTGCTAAGTCGCTTCAGTCGTGTCCAACTTTGTGCGACCCCAGAGATGGCAGCCCACCAGGCTCCCCGGTCCCTGGGATTCTCCAGGCAAGAACACTGGAGTGGGTCGCCATTTCCTTCTCCAATGCAAGAAAATGAAAAGTGAAAGTGAAGTTGCTCAGTCGTACCCAGCTCTTAGCGACTCCATGGATTGCAGCCCACCAGGCTCCTCCGTCTATGGGATTTTCCAGGCAAGAGCACTGGAGTGGGTTGCCATTGCCTTCTCCGAAGTACCGGCATAGCCAAGTAAAAAAGTTTTGAAAAAGAAAGAAAAGAAAAGAAACATCATTTTCTTGAATGACTGAATATTTTAAAGATGTGCATATACTGCAGATTCAGTTGTACATTTATCATAGCCCATAATCAAAATATAAATGATATTTTAGCTTTGTAAAATAGCTCCAGAGTTTATATAGACACATACATAAGTGAAAATACCCATGACATTTCTGAAAAAGTAACTCATGAATAGATACTGCCCTACCCAGTACTGAAGTACAAATCACCATCATTAACATTTTCATGGCTCAGGGCAAAAGACTAGCTTAACAGACCAAGACGATGCAAGGAGCATTAAAGCTAGGCAGTCCTGATCAATCATTAACTCGTGTTACCTCCCAACAACCTATGAAGTAACTGCTTTGACTGTTCCCATTTTATATTTGAGGCGCTTGCCCAGAATGACACAGCTGTAAGTGGTAGGAACAGGGCTTACACCTAAGCTGTCTGGTTCCACCTGGAACATTGGATAAAACAGAGGCAGCCCCACAGACCAGTGGGGCAGAGCAGACCCTTCCACAGCCAGCTCTGCTCTGTAATCACCATGCTCTTTCTTCCTTTATGTTTGAGGTTTCAGAGTTTCTTCTTCTGTCATGTTCTTCTCTTTAGAGAACTTCTTTTTGCTCTTCTTTTAGGGAAGGGAACGTCTGCTGGTGCACAAATTCTTAAAATAATTTGTTTTGCTTCACCTGAGAATGTCTTGATTTCCTCTTTATTTCTGAAGTATATATTGCTGCGAATATAGGCATTTGGATTGACAGGGTTTTCTTTTAGCATTTGAAAAATATTGTGCCACTTTTGTCTGCTGTCCACATTCTCTGGTGAGAAATCTGGTGTCATTCAGATTGTTTTTCCCTTGTAGGTAAGGTGCCATTTTTTTTTTTCTAGTTGCTCTCAAAATATTTTTCCTGTGTGTTTAGAGAACAGACTTGTGTTTGCCAAGGAGGAGTGGATTAGGGAGGGAAGCTTGGGTTCAATGAATTAAATGTAAACTATTATATATAATAGTTTAAACAACAATAGGATAAACAACAAGGTCCTACTGGATAGCACAGGGAATATGTTCAATATCCTGTGATAAACCATACTAGAAAAAAATGTGTCTATATGTGTGTAGCTGAGTCACTTTGCTGTATAGCAGAGATTGGCATAACATTGTAAATCAACTACACTTCAATTGAAAAAAATTTTAAAAGACAGTATAAATCAAATGATCTGGACTTCCCATAAGATAAATCTCTTAAAGGTGAAATTACCATGTAAAAACCATGTAAATCCAGAAATAGATAAATAAATGAAGGTAAATGGCAACCCATACACACACACCGAAGATTTTTCCTGTGTCTTTAGTTTTCAGAAGTTGGTGTGGTTTTTTTGCATTTATCCTGTTTGGATTTGTCCAGCATCTTATATCTGTAGGGTTCTGTTATGTAAAATTTGGGAAATGTTTAGTCATTGTTTCTTTGAGTACTTTTTAAGCTCTGCTCTTTCCCCAAGGTAAATGGCAACCCATACACAACACCGAAGATTTTTCCTGTGTCTTTAGTTTTCAGAAGTTGGTGTGGTTTTTTTGCATTTATCCTGTTTGGATTTGTCCAGCATCTTATATCTGTAGGGTTCTGTTATGTAAAATTTGGGAAATGTTTAGTCATTGTTTCTTTGAGTACTTTTTAAGCTCTGCTCTTTCCCCTCTCCTGTCATAACTGTTAGATCTGTTTAAAGTAGTCCTAAAGTTACCTGAGGCTCTGCTCGTTTGTTAATTTTTTCTGTTTACTTTCTGTTGTTTAGATTGGGTCATTTCTGTTGTTCTGTCCTCCAGTTCATGGATTCTTTCCTTTGTCCTCTCCATTCTACTGTTGAGCCCATCCACTAAACTTTTTGTTTTGGTTATTGTATCTTTTCTAAAATTTCCATTCTGTTCTTCTTTGTAGCTTCCATTTCTTTGTTGAGCCTCTAAATTTGTTTGTTTCAGGAATGTTTATGATGACCCACTGAAGCATTGTTATTATAGCTAGTTTAAAGGTTTTGTCAGATGATTCTCAAATCTCGGTCATCTCAGTGTTAACATCAACTGGTTGTCTTTTTTTTTTTTCCATTCAATTTGAGATCTTTCTGGTCTTTGGTATAAAGAGTGATTTTAAAATCAAAACCCAGGTAATGAAATTTGGAATCTTAACCTTCCATGTTAGCTGGCTTCTTCTGATAGTGTTCTGGGCAAAGGAGGTAGGTGACACTGTTTCATAACTGCCAGCTGAGGGTAGAAGTCAGGGTTTCCTACTCCGCTTCTGTGGACATCAGCAAGGGGAGGCTCCTTGTCACTTCCACTTGGGGTGTACGTTCTGGCCCCCAGCGTGATCCCTATGGATTCTGCAGGCAAGGGGGCTACCATGTGGCAGGACTGGAAATCCTGGCTCCCTGTGTGCCATTCTCTGACACCACCAGGGGGGAGTGTTGAGATGCTTCGTATCAGCCCTGTAAAGTGGAATTCTAGGTTCCTCCCCACTAGAGTCAGGGTTTCTTGGTTCTTTTTTTTTTTTTTTTGTCATTGTTGATTTCTCTCTGTGGAAAAGCTATTGTCTGAAAGTTTTCTTACCTGCTAGTTGCCCCTGTCTTCATCCTTTGGCTAGAGAGACAGGCTTTTGTAGAGACTTTCTGTGTGTGCCGAGAGGCATTTCTGCTTGCCAGCTTCTTCGGCCCCATGTCTGCGAGATATACACAGGCGAAAAAAGACAAACCCCAGGATCTCACTCCCATGTGGTTTCTAGGGCCCCATGGTTCCTAGCTGGTCTGCCTTCTTCTCTTCGTCCTTCAAAATCTTATGTTTATTTTATATATAATGTTTCAGCGTTTTTAGTTGTACTTAGCCAAGGCCTAAATTTTGAAGTAGACATTTAACTTTAATGTAATTCAACAATATTCTTTGTGGTTTGGAAGGGAAGAGAGAAAAAAGATTTTAGGTGGTGGGGGACTCTTCTGCCTGCTGTTCTATTCAATAGGTTTATACCTTGGGAGTGGGTATTTTATTCCTGAAACAGTCAATGGATATCATATGTCTATTTGTGAAGGATTTTAAAAGTTTTACCAGTGACTAATGTAGAAAGCATGGTTCACATGACTATTTTATGGACATCTTTCATGCTTTTATGGATCTTTGATGAAGATATGGAAAGACTAATTGGAGAGGCCACAGTTAAACACTGACTAACAAAGAATTAGGAGAATCAAAATTATCTGTGGGACTTTTATAAACAAAACCAGGTACTGTATGTTCATAGAAGTTGTATAGGAGTAAATAATAATGTACAAGGGTGTGTGTGTGTGTGTGTGTGTGTGTGTGTGTGTGTGTATTAATTATACCCAGAGTACATATTTAAAGGTTTTTTTCTCTGCTTTTTTGCACTTAGATTCGCCAAATACAGGTTCAAGAAAAATTAATCAGGGATAGTCAAGGAAAAATAAAACCTGTTGTTGATAAGAAAAATAAAAAACTACTCTGCGGAAAGTGCAAAACCTTTGCGTGTTACACGGCTGATATAAGAGTGGTGGAGGTAAGCAACGTTTCTCACAAAGAGCACTGGGTCATTTTTTAGCACTCATTAAAGCTTACCTACTGGTGAGAGAATTATTGTAAGAATACCCTTATTTCTTTTGTTACCCTGGCCAAGGTCCATGTATAACCAAAAGGCTAAAATAACCAAAAGGCTAAAACATTTAAAAGAAACCGTGAATGTTCAACAGTAAAGGAATACCTTAAATGTTGCTGCTTAACTAAATATTGTATAGCCATTACAAATAATCGTTATGCTAAATGCAATGTGGTATTCTGGATTAGATCCTAAAACAGATAAAGGTATTATTAGAAAAAGTAGTAAAATTTATAGCTTAGTAAATAGTAATGTACCGATATTAATTCCTTAGTTCTGACAAATATGCTATGATATGTAAGATGGAAGTGCTTATTAAGGAAGCTAGGTGAAGGGTACACAGGACAGTCTTTCCAACTTCTCTGTAAATCTGCAGTTACTCCAAAATAAAATTTTTTAAACAAAATTATTAGGAAGCTTATGTAGTATAAGGAAAAACTTTTTAGAAATTAATGGCAAAGTGGAAAAAAACCAGGATACAAAGTAGTAAATATGCTACGATCAGAGCAGTGTGAAATAATAGCAACAATACCATTACCACCACCAGTAAAAACACGTTTGTTCCAAAAAAGGCTAGCAGAAGTACACTAAAACATACTAACATTTTGCTGTGAGACGGCATGATTCTTTTCTCTTTCTACTATTTTATGTTTTCTTAAAAATTTTTTTTAAATTGGAGTACAATTGTTATACAGTGTTGTTGCGTTTCTGCTGTATAACAATGTGAATCAGCCACAAGTACATGTGTCCCTTCCCTCTTGAGGCTTCCTCCCACACCTGTTTTAAGAAAGTTTTCTAAACTTTCTTTTGGGGATATGGATCACTTTTACAATGGAAGCAAAATCTCCTGATTTTAAACACATCTGCAGCTTAGCTTTCTATTTTTTTTTTTCCTTAAAACTTTTAGATAAAGGATTAGAAAAAATCTCCAAAGACAAAAATTGGACATAACTCTGTTGCTGCTGATTGGGGACAGTGGAGGGCCTGGGCTGGTTCATATGATGAGTTGTTACATTAGGGTTGTTCAGTCTTCAGAAAGCAGAAGTCTCTAGTCAGTCCAACACTGGAGCAAGAAACACATTTCGGGCTAATACTAGCAAGTTCCCATACCTTTCTGAGTCTTTAGCTGTAAAAAGTCCTTTCACCTCCACTTGGGGTGATTTTCTGTTGCAATAGCCCTTTTAGACTGTTTTCCTGAGGGCCTGGTTTGTAGGATCTGTATGTTCCTCGCACTGTGAACTTTGTTCTGGTTTATTCTAACGTTGTGGATGGGGCCAGTGGACAGCTTAGTCCCTGAGACTCTTCAGATACACATTGACTCTTTGTTGTTCTCTGTATCCTTGGGATTCTTCTGTCAGGGCCACTGGTGAACTTGGGCTTCCCAGATCTTCAGCAAATACCCCTTTGTCTCTGAATTAATATGGAGTATCTGTTAATATTTTCAGGGGTTTCCCCGATGGCTCAGTGGTAAAGAGACCACCTGCCAATGCAGGAGACTCAGGTTCAATCCCTGGGTTGGGAAGATCCCCTGGAGAAGGGAATGGCAACCCACTCCAGTATTTTTGCCTGGAGAGTCCCAGAGAGAGGAGCCCAGCCGGCTACCGTCCATGGGGTTGCAGAGCCAGGTGTGACCTAGCGACTACAGCAGTGACAGTCTATTTTCAGGATCCAGGTTGCCTGGAAACTTCCTCGTCCTCCTCTGCACGAAGTGTCCCCCATCATTTCACTGGTACCTCCACGCCCACCCTCACAGCCATCTGTGTGGTTGGGAGTCAGACTGCATGGATTCCTCTATGGTCTTGAGGCAAATTCACATTTCCTCCCTACTCTATCTGTAAAAGAAGTGGAATCTTGCC
>SJYC01109927.1:0-11967 GCA_006408675.1 Madoqua kirkii
GTCCCCCATCATTTCACTGGACCTCCACGCCCACCCTCACAGCCATCTGTGTGGTTGGGAGTCAGACTGCATGGATTCCTCTATGGTCTTGAGGCAAATTCACATTTCCTCCCTACTCTATCTGTAAAAGAAGTGGAATCTTGCCTCATTCTCATCTCAGATTATTGTGGAATTTTATTTTTTAAATCACAGTTACATTCTGGTTCTAACATTCTGTTACGAGTGCCATTCAATCCCTTTTTCTGTAGGAATGCCATTTCACTGTGGTTAGAGACGCTTTCAGAGAGTGCTTCGTGACCAAGTTACATCCCAGACCGAAGAAGTTTGGGAATTTTGAGAAGAAAGCTAAGATCTTCTGTGCCAGGAAGGACTGCCTCCATGACTGGGGAATTCACGTGAGGTACAAGACATTCGAGATTCCAGTTATAAAGATCGAAAGTTTTGTGGTGGAAGATGTTGCGACTGGAGCTCAGACACTGTATGCAAAGTGGAAGGACTTTAATTTTGAGAAGATCCCATTTGATGCTGCAGAAATGTCCAATTGCGCTCAGGACCTCAATCTGCAGGGAATGAATGGCCTTGAATGAAGAAGTTAGACCTGTGGGTAAATCATGGATCTCTTTGTTCTACGGTCAAGCTACTTTTCCTGTGGCTTGTACCATACTGAGTATTCATCACTTAACTTCTATTCATTTTCAGCAGTTTGTACTGATACTGTGTCATGTCTGTCAAGCACAAGTGAGTGGATTAGAGTACTCGATTCTTTGTTGGCCAGGAGAGCTTAGGAAAAATGAATAAGCCTTAACTTGTTGCC
This sequence comes from Madoqua kirkii, assembly GCA_006408675.1. Classification (NCBI taxonomy): domain Eukaryota; kingdom Metazoa; phylum Chordata; class Mammalia; order Artiodactyla; family Bovidae; genus Madoqua; species Madoqua kirkii. The sequence goes on from SJYC01109927.1 coordinate 815, forward strand.
ATCCTTCCTTTCAGAACCCACTGCACCCACAGCCAATTAGACACACTGGGATCAATAAATGAGTGAATGGACTGGTGAAAGGTTTTCCATACTTCCCTGTCCTTAACCCACTATGCTGAAGCTGAAACTCCAATGCTTTGGCCACCTGGTGCAAAGAACTGACTCACTCGAAAAGACCCTGATGCTGGGAAAGATCGAAGGCAGGAGGAGAAGGGGACGGCAGAGAATGAGATGGTTGGATGGCATTACCGACTCGACTCTATGGACATGAGTTTGAGTAAACTATGGGAACTGGTGATGAACAGGAGGCCTGGTGTGTTGCAGTCCATGAGGTTAAAACAACTCAGACACAACTGAGCAATTGAACCGACTGACCTACCGTAAACTGGTTTTTGCCCTTAACTATCTACTGAAATCATTTTTGTCAAGGTCATCAGTGACACTGGGTGTCAGATCCATTGGGCGCTTCTTAGGCCTTCTGTTTGACCTTTTTGCTGTTTTTGCCCTGTTAAATACTTCTTTCTTGGAACTCTGTCTTGGCCACTAGCTCTTGTAACTCTTCCCCAGTCTTTCCTATTGGCTTCTTTTTCTGATCCCTCACATGTTGGTAATTCCAAAGGTTCAATGTACATACATATCCATAGGCATAAGAGTCACATATACTTGTATTCTCTGTGTAGCAACGTGTGCATCTATTATTAAAATTCAGCAATGGACTTTTTTTTTCTTTGTTGGCTCTTTGACCTTTCTCCCTTAAAGTTTAGTTCTTTTTCTTTTTAAAAAATTTAAATCAATTTTTATTGGAACATAGTTGCTCTGAAGTGTTAGTTTTTGCTGTAGAACAAAGTGAATCAGTTTTACATATACACATAGCCCCTCTTTTTTAGACTTCCTACCCATTTAGTTCACCACAGATTACTGAGTAGAGTTCCGTGTGTTAAACAGTATGTTCTCAGTAGTGGACAATTATTAGTAATGGGGACATGTAAATGATACAGTAATCCTTGCAAAGTTGATTCTTGTTGTTTTAGTTTATTGTACATCTTGCCCAATTAATATTTTTTCTTAATCTGTGCCACTGTTCCCTTCGATGGGTCATCTCAAGCCATTTTCCAGTAATAGTGGATGGTCAACATTTGGACTGTGTTCTCAGGTGGGTCCCTTGGATGATACCTAAGGGGCAGTTTAATTTGGCTGTCCATCCTGTTTAAGAAATTAAATGCATGCAAAGGTATCCTGTAATTAATATTTTTTCTTAATCTGTGCCATTGTTCCCTTCGATGGGTCATCTCAAGCCATTTTCCAGTAATAGTGGATGGTCAACATTTGGACTGTGTTCTCAGGTGGGTCCCTTGGATGATACCTAAGGGGCAGTTTAATTTGGCTGTCCATCCTGTTTAAGAAATTAGAATGCATGCAAAGGTATCCTGTGCCATTTAACAGGGTTTGCTGATGCTCTGGAGTTTAGTTTGGTGTGTTCCAGACAGAGAGACACCTGAGTTTTGCTGTCTCCACCCAGGCCAAGGTATTGTGTGTTCAGCTCAGGGTAGGCTGTGTAGTAATTTAAGCAAATTCCTAAAACAAATGAGCTGTTTGTAATTCACTAGGATCATCAACGGCTTAAACAAACTTGCAAACATCATAAAATGTTAATATGGTCCATATAAGGGATCACATAACTTTTCAAATAGCACCTATTTGTATCTGAAGGCTATTTGGTGTCCAAGAGACCACCCAGACTACCCAGATCAACCCTGGAGATCAGCGGGGTGACGCACTACCACCACCTCATCCTGGTTTTGATCTGATGACTGGTTTTGCAGGCAGAGTCAGAAAACTTGCTATTTATGTAACTACTCCTTGGCTTAATTTTCTTCATCTACAAAATAAGGATAATGCATACCTGTAAGGACTAATGGAGAGTTTTTAACTGAAATAACATATGAGAAGTCCTTGATTATACATAGTAGTTGCTTGATCCTGGTTACTATTAGAAGTATTCTTAGTAAGACATAATAAAAATGAGTTATTTAAGCCGACTTACTTGCTGATTTTTATTCATTTTCAATTTATATTTTATAAGAGTATTAAGGTTCTGATCACCAATTTTAATGTGGGCTTTTTTCCCACACCACCAAGCAATTTATCAACTGGGTGTCTTACCATTCAACTCAGTTCTAACATTATCTGCCTGGAGATGATGTCAGAGCCCTACAGGTTAAGGGCTCAGTCCTATAAGACTATAAGTCTGGCCACCTCCTCCCTACAAAGTGTCCCAACCTGTGCTTCTGACCAGTTGCCAACAAAGGTCCATCTAGTCAAAGCTATGGTTTTTCCAGGTGGTCATGTATGGATGTGAGGGTTGGACTATAAAGAAAGCTGAGCACCAAAGAATTGATGCTTTTGAACTGTGGTGCTGGATAAGACTCTTGAGAGTCCCTTGGACTGCAAGGAAATCCAACCAGTCCATCCTAAAGGAAATCAGCCCTGAATAATCATTGGAAGGACTGAAGCTGAAACTCCAATACTTTGGCCACCTAATGCAAAGAACTGATTCATTGGAAAGGACCCTGATGCTCAGAAAGATTGAAGATGCGAGGAGAAGGGGACGAGAGGTTGGATGGTTGGATGGCATCACTGACTAGATGGACATCAGTTTGAGTAAACTCTGGGAGTTGTTGATGAACAGGGAGGCTTTGCGTGGTGCAGTCCATGGGGTTGCAAAGAATTAGACATGACTGAGTGACTGAACTGAACTGACCAATTGAATATGGATGAGAGTTACAGCAACCTCCTCTGTGGGCTTAATTAATTTGCTAGAGACTCACAGGACTCAGAGATTATTGGTTTATTGTAAAAGGAAATAACTCAGTGTAGGGATTGTTCCTACAAATTAGCCAAGATGGCAGTGGTCAGGCGGTCTTGCCCATGACCTTTTGCTGTCACTCCACGTTCTGTAAATAGTGCCTTTGCATGGTTATGTAACAGCTGAGGTCACTTACAGAACCGCACATGCATGCTGTGATGTACTTACGTGGCCTCGGGCCAGTTTTTGTTCTGTAAAGCTATATAAGCCCCACCTGAAAAGCTCTTTGAGAGGAGTGAGTTGTATTGAGTTGGTTGTGTAGTTGCTGCTGCTGTGCCATACATAAGTAAAGCATGTCTGCCTTCCCACAGTGAGTAAAGAAAGTTTGCAGTTCCTTCCCAGGTGGCTCTGTGGTAAAGAATCCACCTGCAGTGCAGGAGACGTGGGTTTGATCCCTGGATCGGGAAGAGCCCTTGGAGGAGGAAATGGCAACCCACTCCAGTATTCTTGCTGGAAAACCCATGGACAGAGGAGCCTGGTGGGCTACCGTCCATAGGGTCTCAAAGAGTCAGACACAACTGAAGCGGCTTAACCTGCATGTTCACAGTTCCTACGGCTCCTTGCATCTTCTTCCAGCTTCTTTGCCGCCGTGCCTCGTCTTCCCCGGGTTTAGTGAACAGTGAGATACAGCGAGACAGTTGGCATAGTCAGCAGGATACAGCGAGACACTCAGGAACAGCGAGATGAGAGAGATGCATAGGGTAAGACAGGCAGAAAGGGTTCAGAATTTCCATGTCTTCTCTGAATCGCTCCGTTTTCATAAGCCTGGAAGCTCTTTGAACCCTGTTCTTTGCGTTTTCTGAAGGCTTCATTATGTAAGCATGACTGATTAAGTCCCTCTCACCTCCTCTGAGGGCAAGGGATGAGACTCAAAGTTCTAACCCTCTGATCCTGTGATTGTTTTCCTGGTAACCAGCCCCCACCCTTAAATATTAGTTGCTCAGTTGTGTCTGACTCTTTGCGACCCCATGAACTGTGCTGCCAAGGCCTCCGTCCCTGGGATTCTCCAGGCAAAATACTGGAGTGGTGCCATTCCGTTCTCCAGGGGATCTTGCCAGCCCAGGCCTCCTGCGCTTCTCAGGCATCCTGCACTGCAGGCAGATTCTGAGCCACCAGCCATGCCTGCCCTCCCTTAGGTGTGGTCCAAAGGTCAGTCATTAACATGACCAAGACACCTTTGCTGCTGTTATCACTTACGAAATTCCAAGGGTTAAAGGAGGAGCTTGAGATTTTCAGTGCTGGATAATCTGCTGGAAATCTAAATAATTTAGTTTGGATGAAGGTGAGTAGCACTCCCTTCTTGACAGCCAACCGAAGAATGCAGGCGAAAGCTGAAACAAAAAAAACTTCGAATTTCCTTGTTTCACTTTAGCTTGAAGTCAAGCTCTTGCAGGTATAGAGCATGGGACAGAGTAGGCATTTGGTTGAGACTTGTTGAAGGAAAGAAAACAGTAGTAAGGATTTAAGAATTGCATACTCTTGACTGACGCCCAAATGGTCACTGGATTTCTAGATCAAAGGCTGCATTTCAGAACCAACTGGGACTCTTTTTCTTGGGCACATGCCTAGCCCCCTTAGAACATCCTGGCAGGGTGGTAGCTTTTGAAGTTCCTCAGGTGGTTCTGATATAATCTGATACAACCACTCTTTTGTTAACTGTGGTCCCTGCCAGTGCTGACCTTGTGATATTTCCCCCTGAAATGAAAAGTCACTTTCAGTCTAATGCCTGATTGTGTTGCAAGGCCAGTAAACTGACTCCCACCCTTAAAACTGATATTATTATTTGAATTTAAAACAAACAAGCCAGCAGATCAGTGTTTGCTCAAGTGTGACCTGTAGAACATGGTGCTGTGCGACGCTCTGCAGAAAGCAGGTCTGCGGGCAAACAGGCTTCCGTGTTGTTTGTTAGCCCTCCTCCCCTCACATGAATGACTCACAGCACACACCGCCACTGAGTATCCTTGTGTCAGTCCTGCAGGAATAAGGCCCAGGTAACCCCGTGGTTCCCAAACATACTGACCCGAGACCCCCATATTACGGGACGTTAGCAACATCCTGTAAAAGAACCACAGTAGCAGGTACTCAGAAGCCCTGATGCAGACCAGATGACTGGAACCAAATTAGAGTATTAATTTCAGGATCATACCAATAACTGTTTTATTATTTCATGTAATAAAACTATAAATTCCACTCAACAAATCTATTTAAAATGCAGACCTCAGTTTTGAGGATGCAAATTATTAAAACTGTTAAATATCAACTATGATTAGTCTTTGTACAGGTGAACAAAAACAACTTAAATTCTGTTTGTGGTCAGGACATTTAACAGCTTCTGAAGAAGGCAGCCGGTGAAGCCTAGGTTCCTGTTTTTCAGAAGCAGCTCTCATGCCTCTGCCATACTGTCCTAACTCAACCCTGAAAGGCCAGCTGTGCCCAAAATAAGGTTCTTCATTTAGGTGACTAGGAAACTCCCAATATTTTTAGCCTAGGGGACACTGGGATCTAAGATCACAAACTATTAACTGTTATCCCAGAGCTGTCAGTGGCCATATCCCCCAGCACATGGACTGGCCCAGAGGGAGGCCATCACAAATGGAAATGAATGGGAAGGACCTGAGTCTGACTCACTAGATCCAATCACCCCTGTGGCAATGCCCACGTTGGCTCTTGAGCCAATTTTTTTTGTTTGTTTAGGCAGTTTGAATTGTGCTTCTAACACTGTAACTAAGAGTCCTGTCTAATATATCCTTCTCCTAGATCACTTTCCACCTGCATGAGCTGTTCCACAGCCAAAGATACATGTGCTTATTCGTTGCAAGAAAAATGTCCGTCAGTGAACTCACTGTGCGCCAGGAGCACTTGTTTCCCTAGGAAGGATCAGGCAGATACGAATTTAGAAAACAGTAGAACAAAAGAGATGGGAACCCCATAGACAGGAAGGAGGGGCTGGGCCCAGCACGCTTCTCACCTGGAGAGTAAGCACCCAGTGCCTTCTTGAGAAACCAGGTGAAAGGGGTTTATTTGTCCAGCCTGGTTGAGAGCAAGGATGGGACAACTGCCCAATACACTTTATTAATGAACACGATAGAGGGTGTTTGGAAAGGAGACGAGAGAAATTCAGAGGTGAAGCGACTCCATTCCAGAAGTCATAGCCGCAAGAATGTCTCCCCATAAGCACTGAGGGTGGGAGGCCAGGCTGCTCCCAGGCTCAGCAATGGAGGCCTGAGGGGTGGATGTGTTTTTTCAGCCCTTAGTGTTTTTATGCTAGGACTGATTTTAATATGTGGGTCACACGGTTTTATTGTACAACAGGGTTCTGTTTGTGATTTTTATTCATGAACAGAAGCCAGATCCCAGGATCTCAGAGGCAAGGATGCTCAGGAAGCTGCCTTGTCCATGATTTGGGGGGAGCTGAGGTCAGGATTTGACCCTGGGTGTTCTGGCACTAGTGGTAAAGATTCCGCCTGCCAGCGCAGGCGAAACAAGGGATGTGGGTTCAATCCCTGGGTTGGGAAGATCCCTGGAGGAGGAAATGGCAACCCACTCTGGTGTTCTTGCCTGGAGAATCCCATGGACAGAGGCGCCTGGCGGGCTGCAGCCCGTGGAGCTGCAGTCAGACACGACTGAGTGAGCACACAAGCCCGAGTTCTGCTGGCCAGCCCACGGAGCCTGAGTGCTAAAAGCTGAGACTTAAAACTCAGAGGGAGATTAGTTTGTAAGGTACAAGGTACCCTGTTACGGAGTGGGGTGAGCGTGCCCCCCTCCACCCCAAATTCCTATATGAAGTCCAACCCCTCACTGTGATTCTGTGGAGATGTGGTAAATTTAAATAAAGGTCACGAGAGCCAGGCCCTTGTAAGAAGAGACCCCAGAGAGCTTGACCTTTCATCCTTTATCTGTGCACATGCACTGAGCAAGGCCACTCGAGGACACAGGGAGAGGTGGCTGGCTGCAAGCCAGGATGAGAGCTCTCACCAGAAAATGAATTCGCTGGAACCTCAGTCTTGGACATCTATCCTCCAGAACTGTGAGAAAATAAATGTCTGATGTTTGAGCCACTCGGTCTACGACATTTCATTAGGCAGCTGGAATAGACTATGACGTATGCCCTGAAAGGACTTCAGCGATGGAAATGAGCAGATAACCCAGCTGAAGAAAAAAAACTCAGGATCTGTTCACCAGGCTACACTGTCACTGCTCCCAGGCTATTGCTGCTGTCTTGTGTGCTTGTAAATGAGGTTCAACACAGCCATTTAACCTGCACATGATTGATGTGGTTATAAAAAAGAACTCGAGGGACTTACCTGGTGGTCCAGTGGCTAAAGATTCCATGCTCCCAGTGCAGGGTGCCTGGGTTCAATTCCTGGTCAGGGTAGATCCTCCCATGCCACAACTAATTGTTCTCATGTTAAAACTAAGACCTGGCACAGCCAAATAAATATATTTTTGGAAAACAAACAAAAATCAAAGATCACTCAGACTTTAGGAACCTGCAGTCTGAAATTTGCTCTGCTCTAAATATCACAAAATGAGGGCCACACACGCAGCAGAATTCAATACCAAAGTCAAAATTTTTCCTTGAAAATAGATTTAATCTTATTCAAATTAGAAATGTTCTGCATCTCTCTCCAAAACCACCTCCAAAACTCTCCTCTTGATATATGAAAAGTTTTCTAGGGAAGCTTTATGAAACTACTGAAAGAAATCTCCATATTTCTTCAGTGTGGATCTGTCAAAAGGTACACAAGCGAAAACTTTCAATGTCTGAGCTGTTCACGGGAGGAAAGGGCGGGGTGGAGGGACTAGTCACCACGTGTGAACACATTCCCCTCTGCCTTGTCAGTTAACACTGGTAGTGCACACAGAGGCGAAGGACTCTCAAGGGGACGGTTTCACTGAGCAGAGGTTAACAGAGAGGAGCCAGAAACTGGGCAGGAGACGGACGTGTGTTCACCTGAACATTAGAGGCTAAGAGTGAAAAATCAACATTCAGTGATCAGTGACATTAAAGGGTTCAACTCTCCCTTCTTGGCACAAGTGACAGTCCCACCATTCTAAGCTCCCAAATTCTAGAACAAGATAAAAAGATTAACAAAAATAGACATGTAGGAACTGCTGATTCTGTGTGCAGAGGATCCACAGTGGAACCTCAGGGTGCCCTGGGCAGGCAGCACCCCTGCATGGAGGGGAGGGTCGGGGGAGGAGGCCAGAGGCAGAGAGGCTGCCAACCCAGGGCCTGTGGGCTGCGGACGCTGTGCTTCCTCCTGCCGCTGGGCAGCTGGGATGCCCCTCTCCAAGGAGACCAGGGCCTACTTGGTCATCTTGCGGATCATGTAGTTGAGGATGCCCCCGTTATGGAAATAAGTGAGTTCCACGTCGGTGTCAAACCTCATGACAGCCTGGAAGGTCTTCCCGGTATCCAGCTGGGAGGACGGAGAAGCAGAGAAGAATCATTGAGGGAGGAGATGAGCCAGCCCTCAGACTGCCCCTCCCTCCAAATACAGTCCATGCCCCGGTAGCACCCAGCACCCAGAGCAGGTGCCAGCCGGCCCCAGCCCAGACCCGCTGAGCAGTAAGCTGTGTTTTACTTAACAGGATGCCCCAGGTACTGATCTACAAGGTAGAGCCCTGCAGAGCATCTGTGATGCAAGTGAGAGACACTGGAGAATTAGAAACAGCCTCTCGGGGCAGCAATTACTAGCGATGCTTGGAATAGAAGCTTTCACTAGGGACGGCGGGAGGAAGGAAGTGTTGGCAGCCAGCAGGCGCTTTGTTAAGGTTGTCCCCTAGGTGCTGGCCCAGAGGCTCACCCTGGGACACGGCTCAGCAGCTCAGTCTGCCTGGACGGCTAGATCACCCTGGGGCCACGGTGCCACACTTCATCCTCGCCTTACCCAGGGCTAAGCTGTCATTTTTACCTCAGTGCTAATCAAAGCCAGAGACTGGGGTGAGGTGCAGGGGTGGGGTGAGTGCGTCTGTTCACATTTTTATAATAAAAAGGTGTTTTAAATGCCCTGTCCCTGAACTTTTCATCACTATTCTCCCAATGCAGAAGACATGAGTTTGATCCCTGGGTGGGGAACTAAGATCCTGCATGACCTGCAGCATGACCAAATTAAACAAACAAAAAAAGACCGATGACAAACAGGGGGTCCCTTTTAGCTGGACCTGGCATGGAGAGGCACTGACTTACCTTGATCTGGACATTCATTCGTGGTTTCAGGGTTTCTGGAATGCTGATAGTGTATCGTTCACGCCCAGTGAGTCCCAGGGTGTCTGCATTCTCCCCAGGGAGGTACTCTAGAGGGATCACCCCCATCCCGACCAAGTTACTTCGGTGAATGCGCTCATAACTCTCCGCCAGGACAGCTCTGATTCCCTGAGAAACCAAGAGAGTAAGTAGTTCGGACACAGTTTTTCTTTAGAGACACAGACGCCTTACAAAAGGGTTCTTAGGTCACAACTCTTCTGCCTAAATTCTTAAATAGCAATTAATCCTTTACATAAAATGTTGCCATTATAAATGGCACCGTAGCTGACTGACTGCCTCCACTGGATAAGCAGCATGTAGGCAATGAAATGAACTCTGCTTCCACCTCCACCAACCCTGGATGGAAACACTGGTACTGTGCCCCACATCCTGGGAGTCAGTGGTCTGTCAGATATTTGAACCCACAAACTCTAACCACACACTTAGTTTGTGATACAAACTCTCACTGTATCCGGAAAGCACACTACAAAGAAACACAAAGAAAATTCATTTCCCCCCTTGAATTTTGGTATTATTGTAGGCTGTATTAGCAGACACAGAAGATTTAATCAAAACACAACTTTCAGAACATACTACAGAGAAAATTAATCACCTGCTGTGTGCTGCTTTTATACCTCCTGTTTCAAGGATCAAATTGCACTGAATATAATCTTGATATAAAGCTTCCTATAAAGTACATTTTATTGCTAACCTATAACTGACAATATACAGCAATGATCAGTAAACCAGGATATCTGATTAACTAAAATACCCAAATCTCAAATATTGGTTAACTGTAATATAATACTAAGATACCTGTAAAAGCTCTCAACATCCTTTCAGATCCCCTGAATCAAGGTCACTCAGGAAGCTTGTTAAAAATGTAGATTCTTGGGTACTTACTACCCCTGATCTACTGTATCAGAATCTCTTGCAGGAAGCACGGGTGGGAGAGGATGGGATTCTTTTAAGTCTGGAGAACCATGGCTAGACAGAGGTGTTCTAAGACTGCTGATATTACAGTCACCAGGGGAGGCTTTTAAAATCCAGACATCCAGGCCTTTCACCTTACCAACCAAACCAGAATGTCTGGGAATGAGATCTGGGCATAGGTCTTTTTAAAATCACGAAGTGTTTCCAAGCTTAAAAACACAGATTTAAAAGAGCAGATTCTTTAGGACAGTAGGTATTTTGTATAGATTTATGTACGTATGTACTGTGTATTTATTTGGGGGGAAGGGGCAATGGTTGTAAACACAGGTTATTCACGCCCCAAGCTCTGTGAGAAGGGCTGTGTGGGGCTGCAGACAACGTGGCTGAGGCTGGCCAGCTGCAGAAGGCAGTGTGCACGGCCATCTGGGCACACAGAACTCAGGGCAATTCTGTAGAGAGGCTGACACTTGTGGAGTCAGGACCCTAAAAGATGGCTGTTCCCTTGCTCTTTGTATACCCGTTGCTCTCCTGGTCAGGCTTTGCCTTCGCCCTACTCACCTGCGTGCTTGCCCTCTGCCCCTTAAGTCGGGACGGCCACACCTATTAGTTCATTAAAGGGAAACATTTGCCCTCTGATGGCTGTTACTGGAGGGATATGAGGGATGTGCCCCAGCTCTGGTCTCCCTGGTAACTGACAGCAACCTGATGTCAATCCCTGCTCTAATACACGGGAGAAGCCGTTCCTGCTCCCAGGGGTAGAAGTGTGTCCTGCCTGCAGTCAGCTGCACCCCACTTCAGACGTGTGAGAGCCTCCCTCTGTGAGGCCACTGGTGCCTCTCTCGCCGCAGCCAGGCTCTTTCCCTGGCCCTGTGGCTGGTGCAGCCCCACCAGACTCGAGAGCCCCCGTGCCAGGGCTCGCCTATCCAGACCTTCCTGTCTCCTGCCAGCCCCTGACTGCTCCTGCTCTCACTGCTGTTGGCAGTGCCCGGCTCCCTTCCTAAAATCCTCCCTTTTGTAATTTCTTTATTCTTGCCTGGAGAATCCCAGGAACAGCGGAGCCTGGTGGGCTGCCACTTATGGGGTCGCACAGAGTCAGACATGACT
>SJYC01109928.1:0-48482 GCA_006408675.1 Madoqua kirkii
CTGCTCCTGCTCTCACTGCTGTTGGCAGTGCCCGGCTCCCTTCCTAAAATCCTCCCTTTTGTAATTTCTTTATTCTTGCCTGGAGAATCCCAGGAACAGCGGAGCCTGGTGGGCTGCCACTTATGGGGTCGCACAGAGTCAGACATGACTGAAGCGACTTAGCAGCAGCAGCAGGTTCTTTTCAGCAGTTTCTAGAAAAGGCAGGCCTTTGACAAATTACCAACTAATAACATTTTTTCTCCACATCCCCTCCTCCACTGCAAACTGATGGACTTAAAAAAAGGGGGGCGGTGTTGATAAGACCTGGGCATCTGCAGGGCTGCCTGCCAGACAGCCATGTATTTTTTACTGCACTTGTGGATATCAACTGATTTAGCGTCTGCCAAGTGCATGGATTTGCTCAAGCCATCGTTATCTAAACTGATATCAGCTAAGCTATTCTACCCCACCCTGAGGACGGAAGCCAAGCACTAGGAGTGGCCCTGCTTTCGAGGCCAGCAAAGGGCCCAGAGGTAAAAACTCCCTGCGGGGGCCCCTCCCACAGGGACAGCTTACGGGTCAAGCCCTGAAACAGCTGAAGGTTCTGAAGAGTTGTCTGTCTACACACAGAGAAGGCTTCCTTTTCTACTGAGCCTGTACACACACCATTCACTGGCAGTAAAAAGCAGCTGTAAAAAGTGCATTCCCTGAGTTTATTCAAAGCTCAGGCTCCTGGGCATCCCTTGTGGCTCAGCTAGTAAAGAATCCACCTGCAATGTGGGAGACCTGGGTTCGATCCCTCGGTTGGGAAGATCCCCTGGAGAAGGGAACAGCTACCCACTCCAGCATTCTGGCCTGGAGAATTCCATGGACTGTATAGATCATCGAGTTGCAAAGGGTCGGACACGATTGAGAGACTTTGACTTTCAGGCTCCTGATGTTTTCCCTTCTGTGAACCTAACAGTCAAGAGAGTAGCAGCAGCTTATTCCTCACACTGACCTGGGACAAGGGCCTTAAATAAGCTTCAGGTGCTAACCTGAGAACACTATGCAAACCATGAAACTTTCCCCATTGAAAAAAAAAAGACACACATTCCACACTTCTGGATGTAATTTCATAGACTTCAAGATCCTCCCCTCAACTGTCCTACAGACACACCCAAAGATCCATGGCTCCCAGGGAAGCAACATTTGCTGGCAGGGAACCTGGTGACTCACTTCACTCAGTGAGGGAAGCCCTAATCTACCAAGCAGGAGGTGAGAAAACAGTCCACGCTTCCCCGAGCTTGCTTTGCTCTCCCACAGCATCTTCTTGGAAAGTAAAGCCTTCCTCCCAGCTTCCCTTCTGGTTCAGGGGGGCAGCTGCCTGCAGGGCTGTCTCTGTGTCCTACTCACCAGGAGGAAAGGGCCCTTGGCGGCCCAGTCTCGGGAGCTGCCCGAGCCGTACTCTTTGCCGGCCAGGATGATGAGGGGGAGGCCCGCCTGCTGGTACCGCTCAGCCGCGTCGAACACATCAAGCTGAGGAGGAGAGGAGGAAGGTTTTACTGACAGAGTAAAGGCACAGCGTGCAGACAGAGGCCAGTGGGTCCTGGGGGACATTCAAGAGTGTCTGCAGTCGGCCAAGCCAGCGTAAAGTCAATGGCAGACTCAACCCATCAGTTGCCTGGTCTACAAACTTCCAGTTAATGCTGTCTATTAATACTTACCTCTATCAAACTGAATTTTATACTCTTAAGTGAAATGCCTTATTGCCCTAATTTTAGAAAAAACATTCAAATCCAAGGGCATCAGGGGGAAAAAGGAAATTAGAGCAGTTTTTTTTTTTTAACTCTTTCACTGATTAAAATATTTTAAAGCAAAAGCAGAGAATTCCACCTAAATCTGGGTTTTGATTCTGTACCAGAGATGATGGTGATGGTCAGTTGTGAAGGATAGCCAAACACAAAAAAAGGTCATGTATTTGGAAATTACAAAAATGCAGACTTTTATTCATTACCCTTCTACATGGAGGTCAAGGAAACGACAGTAGAAACACTGATGAAGCACCAATCAATAAAGGACAAGAAAGGGTTAAGGAATCTCTTAGTATATATGAGAAACAGCTTTAACAAACAGATTCATTTGTTTCTCATAGAAACTCTGAACATTCTGCTGAGCTGAGGCTTCACAAAGACAAGTGATTATCATCGATGGTGAATAATGAAACTTTTTTTTTTGTCGCTACTTAAGTCAGAAAATAAGATCTGTCCAAAGAGGGAGTGTTTGATTTGAAAGGAGCTCTAGGAAGGTATATAATCAAACTCTCAAGTAGGCTTTTGCAAATTACTGTTGTGGTGAAAGGATGGAGACTGTGGTTAATGTCACACGGCACTGCCTAAATCTAGGTAGGATCTGTCTGTCTTCAGTTGAACAGAACTCACAAATATAGAAACAGCTGAAAAAAAAAAGAAAAAAAAAAAACCCAACAGTAAAAGCCTGCTCTGTCTAACCAAAAAGCCTGGATGCTTTCAAAGACGAGAAAAGAAACAACCTACCCGATCTTTTCAGAGGTGTCTACTGCTAGTTTGGATATTAAGAATGTGGGAGTGTGTGCTTTCAAAACTACCACAGAGCTGCCAGTCTCCATGGCAGAGACAGGGACTCCGGGGCAGAGCGGGTTGTGGACCCAGCTGTGCGGACTCAGCAGGTTTGAATTCTGGGTCCTGGCTTTTCTCTGGTATATGTCAAACTGCTCCCTGCACTCGCCCTCTCTTCTAAAGAAAGCATAGAAGTCAGTGGTTTCTTCCGATATCTCACCTCTGGATCCCTAAGTATATCATCGGTCAGTTCATTTCTCCTTTTGTATTACCCATCAAATTCCTACTTAGAGGATTTAGTTCTTTCAACTGCCATTCTTGTGGGGCCCTGCCCCTCCCCATCCTCTCCTCTCCAGGGCCTTCTAATATCACTCTCATATCTTTTTTTTTTTGGCCATACGTTTTGATTATGTACATGCTATTTACAGCTGAGCCACATAATAGACTCGGATTTCCTTTTCTTGGCAATTAAAAAAAAGTTACTTCCCACTGGAAATAATAAATTTGTGTGTATGTGCATGCATTCACCTGTTTCTGTGTCCCTACCCATTAACTAATGGATATACTACCTAAAGTATCGATACAAGTCTTTTCTGAAGACATTCACATCTATCAGGCAATTTACGTTGAAAATCTTTTTCACAGGGTGTCACTCCTGACGCCCTCATTCCTGTGTGGACTGCTGACTCTCTGAGGTGTGTTCATGTGACAGGAGTCTTCCTTCCCCAGCATCCTGGCGATTCCCTGCACTTCCTTTTCCTGGATCCTACATCTTCCGCTACATTTGGTTTATTCTCTCGTTTTGGTGGAACACAATTACCAGGTAGCTTTCTGAGGCTGGGGCTGACAGATTATTTTTAAGGCTTTTGAATATCTGAATGTACTATTGCTTCACCCTCACTCGGCTGGTCATATGATGGATACAGATTTTAGAGCGCTGACAACCTTCCGCAGCCTAAGTCTCCTGGGTTGCCTTGAGTGCGTCTCATCCCCAGGAGTGCACGTAAGCTCTTTCCCCCTCTCCGAAGTTTCTAGATCTTCTCCTTACCTCTGCTGTTTTTAATTTCATGGTGATGTGACTTGGAGTGAATATTAACCATGTGGCTGGGTGTGCTCAGTGGACCTTTCGATCTGGAATCTCAGATTTTGCACTTGAAGAATTGCTGTGTTAACTCAACAATTTCCTCTCCGATCTTATTTGTTCTTTTTTAGCATCTTTATTCAGTCAGATGCTGGTCCTCCTCGGTTCAGGCTTTGATTTTTCTTACATTTCCTAATTTCCCCTTTGTCTTTCTATCTTCTGGAAGATTTTTTCAACTAGTCAACTTTTCCTATGAAATTTTTTAGGGACTTTTTTTTTTTTTAAGAGCTCCTTCTTGTCTTCTGATTGCACCAACAGAAAATCATCTCTTATCACTGACAAAATACCCGTTTTTCTTAGTTTTCTTCTACTCTGTGCGTTACCTGTTTTTCTCTTTTATTCCTCTGTTTCTTGTCTAGGTCTGTCTTTCAAGTTCAAGGCCTGACTCCAATATTTCTTCATCTCTGATGCTGTCTCCTTATTTAAGCTGAGGCACTAACCATCTGTGCATGGTAGGGCTGTCAATGAGGGGCCCCACCATGATAGCTGGCATCCTGGAGGCCCTCAAAGTCTATTAACTGCAAGTCCCTGCTTCGTCTCTTGGGGATTTTACTATTCATTTGTACCTTCTAATAGTCTATGTCCCTGCTAGTCACTGAACAAATATGTCCTGGGCACTCACTTTGTGCTGGATGGGCTTCCCTGGTGGTACACTGGTCAAGAGTCCACCTGCCAGTGCAGGAGACACAAGAGATGTGGGTTTGACCCCTGGGTTGAGAAGGTGCCCTGGAGTATGAAATGCTGACGCTGTCCAGTATTCTTCCCTGGGAAACCCCATGGACAGAGGAGCCTGGCAGGCTAGTCCATGGGGTCGCAGAGCTGACTGAGTGAAGCACGTATGCCACCCAGGGTTAAGCCTCAGAACTTTAGAAAGTAGGTATTATTTTACTTTGCAAGTAAGAAAAGTGAGGCTCAGAGAGGCAGACAGATTGCTGAAGAAGGCTCCACAGCTGGTCTGAAGTGAAGCTGGGACTTGAACCCAGGCTTGTCTGACTTCTAGGGCAGGCTTTCCCACCTCTCCCCATGCCTGCCCTCTGTGAACAGACAATTTCAGCTCTCATAAACCAACTCCACGTGATTCCCAGTAGGACCCAAGCAGGCCTGCACAGTCCTCTATATTCTTCCTTCCCTAACGGTATGATTAATTAAATTTTACTGAAGTCATAAAACAGCACTGAGTAAATATCCTCTAGCTTAACCCGGAATTTCCCCTTCAAGTATTCTGAACTGATGAAACCTCAATCGGAGGCTTTTTTAAGCTCAACTCCTAAGAAACTAGATTTAGTTAAAGCATGAAGCAGAAATCTCTAAGCAGGAAAAGGCCTCCCACTTTAAAGGGCCTCTTCTTTAGGGATGAGCTCTACATATATGGAACACTTGGCAAGAGGGACTCTGTAAAGCAAGAGGTAGGATGAGGCGTGGAAAATAAAAACAAGACCGAAGGGAAAGTGACAGTGCAAGGGCGGAGCCACCCAGGGCCTGGGAGAAGCTGGCTGCCAGAGGACGCAGGGACACCATACTCACAGTTTCACCAGAGGGCAGGTGGATAGTCTGTGGTGCCTGCTTGTTCAAGAATTTGTTTAATAAGCGGATGTTGGCAAACGTCCCCCGTGCCATGATGGCATCGTTCCCTCGGCGGGAGCCATAGGAGTTGAATTCTCGAGGAGTCAGGCTGATAACGAAAGCAGGAGAGAAGCTGGTTTAGGGAACCAAGAGATTAAACCTGGCTTACACCATGAAAGGGGAAAAAATCACAAACCTAGGTATTTCTGTAAGTCTACTAAGTATTGTTCTCCAAGGTGAAAAAACTGTTTCCATAGCTTCGACTGAGGGCACAATGAGAGGTGGCAGGTGCGACGGTGAATCTATAGCCTCCCAGCATCAACCTAGTCTTATAAATCTGGGTAGAGCAATCGGGAGGAACTTTAGAAAGAGCATTTTATTTATTCAGTAAGGTAGCCTATAAAGCTTCATTAGAAATAAAATGTTAAAAATGGGTGGGAATAAAAAAAGGAAGCAAAGGGAATACTTGGGTAGGTCAGTTTGGTCGAGCCAAGAGTGGGGGACACATAAAATACGTTCTATAAATTAAACAGAAGTAGGTTCAACTTTGTCCAGGAACTCAATGCAATTAAAAACATGGAACTGGCAACATGACTTAGTGTTATTGTAAGATCAAAAGCAGGGCAGGGACGAAGGAACAGAACAAGAACTGCTAGTCCTAAAATCAAAGAAGAGTCTGGTCTGTGGGTCCGAATGAAAGGACGTTTTGAGATGTCAGGAACAACATCTTAACAATGAACAGTGACCAGTTCACTGGGATGTTTCTTAGAATGCTAAGAACCATGTGTGTTGATGATTTATGCGTTAGCTCAGTTCTGAAGACTGAGAATCTAAGCATGGTCTTCAGGAGTAGGTGAGTATGTCTATGAACTCCTGAAATTATGTCCAAAATGTGGATGTGTATTTTTCGGGAAAGGTATATTTCGTTTCATTCTGTTCTCTAAAGAGTATCAATAACCACCAATCAAAAGAGGTGCTGGTTACTTCTCTCTTCCTAGTCTTCTTCTCCCAGCCTCAACTCTGTTTCTCTAGTTCCTCTGTCCTTAGAAGCCTTTCCCATTCATTCATTCATTCAACAGCTTTTCACTGAGCACCAACTACATGCCAGGTGCTATCAGGTGCCTGGGTACAGCAAATCCCTGCTTTTGCAGGGCTTACATCCTAGAAGGAATAAAGCTTCATTAGAAATAAAATGTTAAAAATGGGTGGGAATAAAAAAAGGAAGCAAAGGGAATACTTGGGTAGGTCAGTTTGGTCGAGCCAAGAGTGGGGGACACATAAAATACGTTCTATAAATTAAACAGAAGTAGGTTCAACTTTGTCCAGGAACTCAATGCAATTAAAAACATGGAACTGGCAACATGACTTAGTGTTATTGTAAGATCAAAAGCAGGGCAGGGACGAAGGAACAGAACAAGAACTGCTAGTCCTAAAATCAAAGAAGAGTCTGGTCTGTGGGTCCGAATGAAAGGACGTTTTGAGATGTCAGGAACAACATCTTAACAATGAACAGTGACCAGTTCACTGGGATGTTTCTTAGAATGCTAAGAACCATGTGTGTTGATGATTTATGCGTTAGCTCAGTTCTGAAGACTGAGAATCTAAGCATGGTCTTCAGGAGTAGGTGAGTATGTCTATGAACTCCTGAAATTATGTCCAAAATGTGGATGTGTATTTTTTGGGAAAGGTATATTTCGTTTCATTCTGTTCTCTAAAGAGTATCAATAACCACCAATCAAAAGAGGTGCTGGTTACTTCTCTCTTCCTAGTCTTCTTCTCCCAGCCTCAACTCTGTTTCTCTAGTTCCTCTGTCCTTAGAAGCCTTTCCCATTCATTCATTCATTCAACAGCTTTTCACTGAGCACCAACTACATGCCAGGTGCTATCAGGTGCCTGGGTACAGCAAATCCCTGCTTTTGCAGGGCTTACATCCTAGAAGGTAGAGACAGAGAAGTTTTTAAAAAGAGCATCCTACACAAGTGTTACTAGATTGAGGCTAATACCTAAGAAAAGGTAGGCCAGGGCAAGAAGAGCATGGTGGGCGTGACCTTATGGAGGAAGACTTGAACTTTGCGTGGGAGTTCGTTAAGAGGGTTTCTTGGGGAAAGGCATCTAAGAGGAGAAAACAGTCAGCTCACCCGAACGCTCTCAGGCAGAGGGGTACTTGGCCTTGTTTGAACATTCAAGGAACCAGATGGTGGGCAGTGTGTCCCAAGCAGTGTGGGTGAGGGGAAGAGCAGGACTCCCAGACCCACCTTGAAATCTGCCCTTTGCTATTTGCTGATGGACTTGCATCTCCCACTCAAGACAGAACCATCCCTTTAAAAGCTCATAATATGAGGACTTCCCTTAGGTGGTCCAGGGGCTAAGACACCATGCTTCCAGTGCAGTGGGCCCGGGTTCCATCCCTGGTCGAGGAACTAGATCCCACATGCTGCAACTAAGACCTGGCCCAGCCAAATAATAAAACAAATAAATGTTCAAATCTCATATGTATTAGGTTGGCCAAAAAGTTTGTTTGGCTTTTTCCATACCATCTTAACAGCAGACAACCCTGAGTGAAATTTTTGGCCAACCCACTATCTGTGTGTGGGCAGTTGCCATACATTTTAAAATGTAGTTGCCCCACGTTAAAGAAAAGTCTCGACACGACCACTGTGCGTTCACCTCCGTTGTCTTCTTAAACTCACAACACGCACATCCTGGGGAACAGGAGATAGTCTCGGTCTGAATGAACAGACTGCCCCATGGGATGCACTAGGACAAGGCAGGGACTGAATGAGCAAGAGAGAAGGGGAAAGCTGTGCAGAGAACGGGTTACTCGCCCAGCAAGTGAGAGGAGGGGGAAGGGAGCTGTCCTCTCCCACTGGGAAAAAAGAAAAGAAAGCTTCAACTCTGTTTCTCATACTGGCTCTGGGCCCTGTCCCTGATGAAGGTGACTCAGCACGTGGGGAGGGGGCCAGGAATGTCCATCTCCCCAGACGAACCTCAAGGAAAGTCAGGTCTGGGATGGACACTGGCTGGTATCGGCGCACTGTGGTGGTGGTTTAGTGTCCGACTCTGCGACTCCATGGACTGTAGCCCGCCAGGCTCCTCTGTCCACGGGGACCCTCCAGGCAAGAATACTGGAGTGGGTTGCCATGTTCTTCTCCAAGGGATCTTCTTGACTCAGGGTTTGTTAAATAGCAGTATATAATATTAGTGTGAAAGTGAAAGTGAAGTTGCTTAGTAGTATTTGACTCTTTGCGACCCCATGGACTGTAGCCTACCAGGCTCCTCTGTCCATGGGATTTTCCAAGCAATAGTATTGAAGTAGATTGCCATTTCTTTCTCCAGGTGATCTTCCTAACCCAGGGATCGAACCCAGGACTCCTGCATTATAGACAGACGCTTTACCGTCTGAGCCACCAGGGAAGTCAATATTAGTGTAATACCTGTTAAAATAGGTATATGACTGAAGGATTGCTGAATGGAGGTGTAAATTGCAAATCCTCAAACTGTTCTCTGTAAAGAACATGTCTCTTGGGACTTCCTCGGTGGTCCAGTGGATAAGACTCTGTGCTTCCAATGCTGGGGTCCTGGGTTCAATCCCCAGCCAGGGAACTAAGATCTTATGTACTGCAACCAAGCCCATACGCCACAGCTACTGAGCCTGTGCGCTCCAGAGCCCACACGCCACAACTAGAGAATCCATGGGCTGCAACAAAGACCCAGCACAGCCAAAATAAATAGTAAACTAAAACACAACACATGTCTCTCAACCAGGAAATGTCAAAGCATTTCTGGTTAAACCCCTGCCAAGTGCTTCAAGTGTAACCAGGCCACACAGGGGAAGAGTGGAGCCTTGTACATCAAACAATCGGCCAAGCTGGTGGCAGGGATGACAGCCGAGTCTAATTAGTAGACTTGCTCAAAAAGAAGGTCTCCATGTGCTGGGATTCATGTGCTGGTAGATTCTCTAGTAGCTTCAAAGCTACAAACAGAAAGAGTGATTGGTTTTCAGGCTCCAGGGTTCAGTGAAAAACTGGAGTCTGACTCCAAACAGACCTCATGCTGTCCCTTTTGTCTTCAGGGCTCCCCGCTCCCGCCATTACTTACCCTCTGTTGGTTAGGTAGCGAGCAGCAGGGCTGTTTCTTGCGATGTTTCCAGCTGGAGAGATGTGGTCTGTTGTTACTGAATCTCCCAAGTTTAACAGCACATAGGCATCCACGATAGACTTAGGGGGCTGAAGATCCAAAGTCTAGCAAAGAGCACAGTAAGTCAGTGTTTGCCGGCTATTCTCCAACACATCACCAGGGGAGCTTCAACAGCAGTGGTCCATGGATCTGACCCTGATGACAGCCCTACATCAACACACAGAGAACTCTAGTTTTATTGAGTTTATCAGGGGTGTTGAAGGAGGTGAAGTATTGGCACTATTCCCTCAAAAACAAAAGGGATGCTGCTGCAAATGACATTCTTTCTCCACATCCAGAGAAGGTCCCAAAGGCTGGGTACAGCAGGAGTCCTGCCTTCTACTCACATCCTCTCATCCCCTCCTCCCACCGGGAGAGCACAGACTCCTGATCATCAGTTTCAGAGAAGATTCCCCTTGTTTGTATAGGGATAAGACTTAAGTAGGGCAGGTCCTAGAGGCTATTCTCCTGGACGGTCCCCCTCAGACGTTACTGAGTCTCTATCCCTGTGACACCTGATCTCCAGGGGTCTCTGCACAGCCACGTGGAAGCCCTGGACAGACAAACCACAGGCCCACTCCAGGCAAATAACCCAGCTTCCTCAAGCTCTGCTCAGTGTTATCTGCTCAGGTTTGTAAAGGTTTCAGTGAAGTAAGTAGTCAAAGTGAGGGTACTGGTTAATCAAGTAGATTTTACAAGCCAAGAAATTTTTTGAAGAACTGATTTCGTTAAAAAAAAAAAACAAACTCCTACCAGGTCTTCAAAGAACGGTGGTGATTTAATGTATGTAGATTTGGGATTCCAGCAATAGAGCTTATCTGATGGGGCTGCTAAGGCATTCCAGCTCTCATTCACAGTCTTGGGGAGAAAGAAAAAAAGGAGAGGCAGATCTAATCACAGTTCATCCTGAGGAAGACTTAACATGTGAACATAATATTCAAGCTAAGAGTATAGTAAGACCAATTCTTAGTCTCAATTGTCACACAACATGTCTATACAAAGATAACACCACGCTAAGTAATTTAAAAATACACATGCCCTGTAACAGGCCATCTCTAAATGAACCCCTCCTGCTGAGTGAGGGCTGAGCCTAGTGACTCATTTCCAGGATTAGGTTACGAGACTGCCTTCTGTCTCTTCACCCTCTTACTTGCTCTTGCTGGCTCTGCTGGAAGCCAGCCACCATGCTGTGAAGAGACCCACCAGGAAGGTCCTGAGGGGGCCCTCTCGCTGACAGTCAGTGAGAAGCTGCGGCCTTCACCCACAGCATGTGAGGTCCTGTATCCTGCCAATGACCACATGAGCGGGCTAAGAACTGTCTCCTCCCCAGTCGAATCATCAGGTGAGGCCAAGCCTCAGAGGACACCTGGAATGAAGCCTTGTGAAGGCAGACACAGCCTGTTAAGTGGCACCTCCATTTCTGACCCATAGAAACACATAAAATCTGTTTGCTGTTTTAATTCACTAAGTTTAGGAGTCATGTGTTGCAGAGCAACAGGTAACTAACACATATAATTTATGAAATAACAATCCAGGTTGTACCCGAGGAGAAATTATTGATGCTCTGAAGATTTGGGGAGGTAGACTTCTGGTCACAAGAACATCAGATAGTGAGAGACAGTCACTATGTGCTCAAATTGGCTCGAATTTGCTCCACATGTCATTGACTCAGCCTCTGGAGAAACATATTTAACCCAGTATCCACCAAACTCCCTTCAACCATTTCCCAACGAGCAGCTTGTGGGATTCAGTGTGTGAGTGCGGCTCCCATTTGACTCTGCTTCCCAGTCTGCCCTTGTATTTCAAGCCACCAGCCCTAGCCAGCAGCCCTGGGGTCAGCCTAACACAGAAACCAGGGAAAAGGGTAACAGTCGAGTCTTGGAAAGTGATATGGAGCCCCATACATTTCCCACCTGTCTGAAAAATGCACAGCAAGTTTTATTTTTTAATTTCCGCTGCTTGATAGTTTGGTGTTCCCAACTGAGTGGCTTCTATTTGGATCACTCTCTGAGGCAGGCAAATAAATCTGAGAGGTGCGTCCAGCCACGTGGCCCCTCAGTGACACACTATAGTGACATCGGGCTCCTCAACCACAGCTCACGCTCCCCCTGGGCTGTCAGAGGAAGAGGGGAGCCATGCAGGCTAGCCAGGAGCCACATCCATGCCGAGTCCATGACTCCTGAGCCTGCTGCTCAAGTGTCCGAATCTGGGAACATCTGGGGAGAGCTGGGTCTGGACGAGCCTGAGTTGTAGGAGCAAAATGATTGTCCCACTTTCCCAGTTATCTGAAGAAATGCTACTCTGTCTAGTTGACACCGGCACTAGCCTCAAGGCTGGCAAAGAAGATGCAGAGGAGCGACTTCCCCTTGACACTGGGGCAGGGACCTCACCTCTATTTTCTGGTAGACCTCCTTAAACATCCCAGGGATCACGTACTGGCGCTCTACTGCCTGGATCTCATCTCTGGTCGGCCAGATGTCTTTCAGAAATACTTGCTGTCCCTTGGCATTGACACCTGGGGAGAAAATGTTTATTAGTGAGATAAACTTCATCTCATATCCAATTTTCATGGTCACAGGCAGTCAGCCCAGTCTCATTGTTCAGGGTAGTTACGTTCAGTAAATTCTCTGTGCACACTTAGAAAACACTCAGCCACCGTCTGGAAGAAACACACAGGTTAGGCTCCCAAGGGTTGCCCACAACACTGTTGTCAATGATCAATACGGAGTGCTGTTTCACATGTTTCTGTTTACACGCTGTTGATGCATTCACACTGAACTCGGGAGCCTGTCTAACATGAGGCCTGTCATAGCCTTCCTGAGCTCAGGAATACTCCACAGCACGTTAGCCCCACTCTCAGGTCATTTTGAACAGTAAAACCACCAATAAAAAAGCACAAATGTGTGAAAAACATGATGCTATCCAGAGCACAAATAGGACATTTGTTTGCAGTAGAGACCTGAAATAAAAATACAGAGTGTCACCTTGCTTGACCTCAGCTGAGAGCAGGCACGGTGAGTGACTCAGGGGTTTCACCACCTCGTGCATGTCTGTGAGTGACCATGCCAGGGTGATAAGTACTGATTTTGGGGGTGAAAATCCACTTCAGTGAGTAGTCAAAGTTGAAAATATGGAATACATATGTAATGAAGATCAGCTGCACTCTAAAGCTAAGACTTCCTTAAAGTAAATTCCAGGGCACTGTTTCCATATCATCTAATCTGCATAGCATGGACTGAGGAGGGCACACAAGGAGGCCAGGGGAAAGGAAAAAAAAGCCTCCTGTGCCCCAAGCTTTGAGAAGCTATACACTGTGAATGTGTTCCTACAGCACAGATATTAAAACCAGGCTATCATGAGATTGAAGCAGGAACTGGAAATGGAGGGACTGAAGCAGAGGCCAGAGTGGCAAGACCTCCATTACTCTAAGTGTTTCTTTCCCTTTTTGTCCCTTCCTCTTTCGTAAATTCTTGTTTAGCTATTTCAGTTATGCCTTAGCTGTGTGCTGGGGAAAGAAGCAAAGACCCTTTTTCCTCCTCTGATCTTTGGAGGTTCTAGGCTTCATTATTTATTAAGGAAAGCAATAGTTTTTTTCCAGTAACATTTTCAAATTCATTGGGGGAAAAAAAAAACTGTAACCCCACAAATCAGATCTTACCGAGTGGCTCTTTCTCAAAGTCAATCCTGATGGTCCCAGCAATCGCATAGGCTATTACTAAGGGCGGAGAGGCTAAATAGTTGGCTCGGGTATTGGGGTGGACTCGCCCTTCAAAGTTCCTGTTCCCAGACAGTACTCCAACAGCTACGAGGTCTCCCTGTGTGAGGCAAAGGGGAAACAAGTCGCAGAGACAACAGATGGCCTGGGCTTCCTAGACCTATCTGTCTTAGTCCTCCTTTAAGTCCAGAAGCCCTTTAGGCTTCCCCTGCACTTGGGCCTCTCCCTGGGGAAGGGGAGCACAGGGTGAGCCTGGGGGAGACATGCTGGGTCAAAAGCCACAGAGAGACGCACTGGATGGTTTCTGCTCAGGAGCAGATGCCAGGTGGGTCAGAAGGCAGCACCCTAGCTATTCTGCAGCCGGGGCCCTGAGCACAGGTGGAGAAGATGACAGGTTAGAGGAAGCCACACTGGCTGACAGTGATTCCACGATCAGTGCAGGCAGGTCAAATAGCATTTTTCAATGCCGTACAATTTATGGGACAAAAATCAAGCCAGTGAGTTTATGTTCAGTTGTCTGACTTGGGACCAGCCTGCAGACAACAGGAACAAATGATTCTGGCGCCTTCGTGTGTGTGGGGCGCGCGCCGGCCAGGCGCCGTACTAAGTCCTTTGCGTCCGCTATCACCAGAGTGCTCGCAGCTTTCTGAAACACGTACTGTTATCACTTTCCGTTTACAGCTGTGAAAACTGAGGCACAAAGAGGTTCATGAACTTGCTCAAAGATATATAGTTTAACCCAACTCCAAAGACCATTCTCTTAACCACATCCCATGCTTCCCTGAGCTTTCTTTAAATCACTAGCATTTCATCACATATCATATGAAACAGAAAGACCCCCAGGCTGCCCTGTTAATTACCTGTACGATGGCCTCTACCACAGCTTCTGGTAAGGGCCCGCTGTTGCCGATGCAGGTCATGCAGCCGTAGCCCACCACGTCAAACCTGGGGCGGGAGAGAAGCACGGGACGCAGGATGGCTCTCAGTGGGCCCACCTGCTGGCTCCTGGAGACCACTGATTTAAAGACGGTCAACACAGCGCTGCTTCTGTGAGGCTTTCATTCTCGGGAACAGTTTGATCTACTACTCATCCATCCCAAATCATTCGATTAAGGCTCCTTTTTATAATTTACTTAAAAAAAAGACTGAAGTATAGTTGATTTCATATTTATATTCTATTTTACCTATTTTATCCCTAGTAGTGTGTATCTTTTAATCCCATACTCCTAATCCCTCCCCTTTCCAAATCCCTGATTTCCCCTTTGGTAACAAGAAGTTTGCTCTCTGTATCTGTGAGTCTGTTTCTATTTTGTAAAAAGAATCATTTACATAATTTTTTTTAAAGAGTCCACATACTACTGCTAATAAACATTCGTTTTGCTCTGTTGACTCACTTCCTTTAGTACCGTATTCTCTAGGTCCATCCATATTGTCCTGAATGGCGATACTTCATTCTATTTTCTGGCTGCGCAGTATTCTGTTATGTATGTATCTTTTATCCCTGCATCTGCTGATGGACGCTTAGGTTGCTTCCATGTCCCAGCTATTACCAATAGTGCTGCTGTGAACATGTGGGTGCGTTTATCGTTCTCAATTAGTCTTGTCTTTTCCAGATATATGCCCAGGAGTGGAACTGCTGGCGATATAGTAGCTCTACTATTTTTAGTTTTTTAAGGAACCTCCCTACTGTTTTCCATATTGGTGCCACTAATTTACATCCTCACCTACAATGTAAGAAGGTTCCCTTTTCTCTGCACCCTCCACAGCATTTATTATCTGTAAGACTTTTTGATAATGGCCTTTCTGACTTGCGTAAGGTATACCTCATCATAGTTTTGATTTGCATTCCTCCAATTATTAGTGATACTGAGGATCTTTTTATGTGCTTGTTGGTATCTGTAAGTCTTCCTTGAAAAAAATGTCTATTCAGGTCTTCTGCTCATCTTTTGATTCGGTTGTCTGTCTGATACTGAGCTGTACTGAGCTATCTGTATATTCTGGAAATTAACCCCTTATCAGTTGCATTGTTTGCAAATATATTCCTCCCATTCTTTTAATTTTGCTGATGGTTTACTTTGATGTGCAGAGTTTTTTGATTCCGTAGGTCCTATCTATTTTTGCTTTTGTTTGTTTTGCCTTGGGATATTGCTACGCCTTATGAGGAGACTACCTAAATGACTGTAATTTTTAAAAGTTGAAATCAGATATCTGATATCTTTATTCACTACTCTTATTATATACTCTCAGGGACTTCCAACTTTTATGAAGTACATGATAAAGATCTATGTCAATTAAATCAATAATGGTTACTAGAAGAAACTGTATTTGGAAACAAATAATTGACTTCAGTGAATCACAACATTTCTAGGCATGTGAAATAATTATTTTCATACAGAGGGCAGACTCTCTGTGGCAGAGCCAGTATTAGCCCATAGCACACCTTCATGTAACTGAGAAAAGTTGCCCCCTCCCCTAGGAGGGCAGTGGTACAGTGGAGCACGGGCTTGATATCAGCCCATGCTCTCTTCACAGATACCTTTGTCTGATGAACAACCAGCACAACTGTACAGGAAGGCCCTGTCTGTTGGAAAGTGAGGGTTTGAGTCTGCATTGATGAAAGACTATGCAATTAGATACCATCAGATAAGCTTACATCCATTTCAAGGTGACTGAGCAAGGTATCTGTGGAGTACGACACAACAAAACAATGGTGTAAGAGACCTCTCCCTCACCCGAGCTGAGACAGGTAAGGCATGACTCCGCTTTCCCGCAGGTAGTAGGTGACCACACCGCTGCCAGGAGACAGGCTAGTTTTGATGTAAGGCTTCACGCTCAGGCCTCATCCACAGCCTTCTTCGCTAGCAAGCCTGTGAAACGGTAAACACAGACATGGTTGCGGGCTGCCCACTCCAGGTGCCACAGACAGTTCAGGAAACAGTGACTTTGCTCTGCACTTCCTGCACAGCCTGACAGGACCCCACTCACGCTGGTGCTTTCTGCCATTTTTGCTGCCTAATAGAAACTAAAGCCTGGCGTGCTGTAGTCTATGGGGTCGAAGAGTCGAACACGACCGAGAGACTAAACGATAGAAACCAAATGCTCACTAGCACAAAGTCACTCATGTTTGTTCAGTCAGCTCAAAAGGAGCCATGGACATGAATGACATAAAAAGAGAAGTGCTTTTTGTTTTTCAAAGAGATAAACCATTCATGATTATATTATAGAGTGGGTCTTTAATTTCTGGAGGGAGAGCAATCTTTCTAATTATATTTAGATAAAAAATAATTGCCAGGGCCCCTTCTTAAAGTACATGAACTGTGTACTAGTTGGTGAGGAGTATAGTCCATCTAGGTGTTAAAAATCTTGCTCTCAGGTATTTCTTAAAGTGGAAGATCAAGGACTGCTGGGTCACTTGATTCTGGGCAAATCCAGAGGCTATGTACTACAGGGACACTTGGGTGCTCTAACTTAGGACATCTCATGGAAGTAGGAAAGAAATAAGGAGTGTGGGTACAAGAGACAAGAGGCTACAGACGAGCTGGTGTCTTATCTTAAGGAAACATGTTTGTCCAAAGCTTAGGGGGCAATAGACGAATTCTTGGACAAAGAAAGTTTTCCTTATGTACCTGTCCACTTCATAAAGAAAGAACCATCTGTGTGTGGACATAAGAGGAACTCTTCGGGATATTTTAAAATTTGGAAACTAAAGAGACCTTACATTAATGAAACTTCATGTAAACACTAAATAACCAGAATTGTGTAATAGGCAGATAAGTTTTATCAACCAAGTGCCCTGTGTGCTAATTCAGATGCACTTGACAATGTATCTAAGAGTAAATGCCACTGTATAAACAGGGATTTTATGAAGAACAATCTGTGGCATGAAAACATTTTTTCCTTTTTTTAAATTCTGACACAAGATTTTAGGCTTTACCAGAAATTCATCTTTCTTTCCTCTCTTTTTCTTATCTTCTGTGTTAATTCTAAAGACCATACTACTTTAAATATTTTGCATTGGGCACTATTTATTGAATAAACATCTCTGGGCCAATTAGTCTCTGCATCTGAGAAGGATAAGGTTCAGAGAACTGTGAAAGTCAAAGTGTTAGCCGCTCAGTCGTGCCCGACTCTGTGACCCCACGGACTGTAACCTACCAGGCTCCTCTGTCTAGAGGACTCCAGCAAGAATACTGGAGTGGCGTGCCATTCCCTTCTCCAGGCGATCTTCCCAACCCAAGGATCAAATCCAGGTCTCCTGTACTGCAGGTAGATTCTCTGAGGTCTGAACCACCAGGGAAGCCCCATATGTAGAACTTAATTACGCCCTTGGGTTATGTCTTGGAAATTCCCACCCACATGTCCACACGACCATCACACGTATTTACCTGCCCCTAACATCACAGATGGATTACTGGTGTTTGTGCAGCTAGTAATGGCAGCGATTACCACAGAACCATGAGCAAGGGTGAACTCGCTGTTATTATAGATAAATGTCTTATGGTCATTATGATGGTCTGGAGCAACCTGGAATCCTTTAAATCCTTGCTATAGGAAGAAAAAAAGAAAAAAAAATATGGTCAAAAGTTCTCACTTTGGAAGGAGAAGAAGCACTTTGGTAATTATAATTCTTAAAGCATAAACATCTCAGTTGGTAAACTCTGAAATGCTATAGAAAAATTAAAGTTCCCTTTCCTCTTTTTAAATCTTTATAAAAGGGAGTCATGATTTCTGAATCTTATTTTGCTTTGAAATTATTAACAATTACCTCCTTCCCACCTTAAATATTGAAATGCTAAAACTACAAATTTAGCTTAAAGTTGGTCTAACTAGAGCAAATTAGTACAGATTTAATGGCAACAAAGGGCACAGACACTAACCATGGAAATTTAGAAAAAAGTGCCATAAGAATCTAGTAAAAGAATCAGATGTGCAAATAATATAAAGTACCAACAATGAGTTAAAGGATATGAAACGCCATCAGAGGGGTTTAGACTGATGCCAGAATGTTAAAATGAGGGAGAGGTGACTTTGTGCTGTGAGATTGGAGGTCATGCTGTGGAGGAGCTGAGAGACTGGGGCATGCTGGTGAGGAAGGACCAGCCTAGCTTGTTCAAGCAGAGTGAATGCTGTGGTGAGAGTCAGGTGAAGAGTGGACATGCTTTGGGAAAGGAGAGGTAGAAAAAATGAAAAGGAGGGTTGAGTGTGTTTATAGGCAACAGAGGGCTGTAAGGAAGCTGCTCAGCTCTTAGCTAAGGTGGGAGGAGGCACCAAGGGGTTCAGTTTGGAGAGGAAATGCCTTCAGTACTAGGCTTCAGGAAGATTCATCACCGGATGGGTGAAAAGAAGCCTGTGCTTGAAGAAGCCAGGCACGGGGAGGGTCTCCACCCACCTCTCCCAGCTCCCTACCTTGGCCCCCAGGCAGCTCTCAAAGTCCCTTTTCATATCAGACACGGCGACTTTGTCCTGAGGCCTTTTGGGTCCGCTGCAGCAAGGCACTACTGTTTTCAAGTCTAACTCCACAACCTGTCCACCCAGAAGAAAAGGAACCATAGAACTGGCGTTATACCCACACACACAAAAAAACACAGCTGTGCCAGAGAATTCACACCACAATAAAAACAAACAAACCAAACTACCACATTCAAAACCAAGAAAGTCAGGGTCCCTTTTTAACACTGAAGGGAGTTTCCAGAGATCCAGATGAGCATGCTGGTAGCGTGCGACAGGCAGAAGCCTTGCCTACTCTCAGGGGCACTGCGGCTGCTGTGGGCTTCCACTTGGCCCTCTTTATGAAGTAGCTCATACATCCTTTCTATCGCTTAAGTTAGTGTGAGATGTGTTTCCTACTGAAATGACAGATAAACCATCGTAATTTTTCTAAGATGACTTGGAGGGATGTTGTCATTAAGTCATCAATGCCAAGAAATGGGCCCTAGTCTGATGGAGTATTTCCTTCCCTCAGTGTATTAATAATGGGAAAGGAAATAATAGTCCCACATCTGGTTTACCCTCTGATCTTGGCTGTAGAGAAAAATGTGGTTTAGTTTGCACCCTAGACAATGAGTGAAGATAAGCAGTGGATAAATCTGAACTAACTGATTGGCTCACACTTAATCGATTGGCTTGCACTTTCATTTCTTTCCCATCTATAATTCAGATGAGCTTATCAGCCTTTAAATAGCTCCAGTCCTTCTAAACTTCTTCTCCAAGGGTCGTTTACATAAGAGGAATAAATCAGAAAAGGAGACACTCAACCCAATGGCCAGGAAGAACAGGGGAAGTTATGCTATTTTGTTAGGTCTGCAATTCCTTATCTTTTTTATTTTTTCAGCCTTTAACACCCTGTTCTTTTGTGATAACTTGGCAGAGACTAATTTCCTACAAGTATACTCCCCTAGGAAAAACTTTCACAGTTAAAACCACAGGCTTGAGGAAAAGGAAACGTGTTCAATGAGAGGTGCTCCCATACCTGGGCAAAGTCTGGGTCTTGAGAGGAGTCATTGAAGTCCCGAAACATTCCTACAGACTGAAGATACTGTTTAATATGCTTTACTTTTTCTTTGTCCCGACCTAATGGGCATTTTAAGAAGTAACAAGTAACAGATGTCAGTATTTTCTGATGAAACTAATACCTTTAGTAGCAACTGCATAAATAATGAGGGTTTCACTTAAAACACTCCAAGCCCTCTGCTGACACTGCAGCCTGCAGGCTCCTGGTCTAACTTTCCAACTGATGCTGCTGTTTACTAGGGACCATGAACCAATCTGCTGTTCTGTCGAAGGGACTGTTTTCTGAAAAGGATTCTAGTCTTAGTTATAAGTACTCCTCTCTCTGGATTATAGTTCTTTTTTTCCCCCCAATTATTTGGCAGCACTGTGCGGCATGTAGGATCTTAGTCCCCTGACCAGGGATGAAACCCATGCCCCCTGCACTGGAAGCATGGAGACTTAAATCACTGGATCACTGGGGAAGTCCTGCTTATGGTTCTTAATTAAGAGGCTCCTGAAAGTGAAAGTGAAAGTGAAGTCGCTCAGTCGTGTCCGACTCTTTGCGACCCCATGGACTGTAGCCCACCACGCTTCTCTGTCCATGGGATTTTCCAGGCAACGGTACTGGAATGGGTTGCCATTTCCTTCTCCAGAGGATATTCCTGACCCAGGGATCGAACCCAGGTCTCCCACGTTGTAAGAAAGATGCTTTACGGTCTGAGCCAGCAGGGAAGTAACAGTAAGAGGCTCCTAAGGCTTAGCAAATTGCCAAAGTGCCCCTGCTATGCACCTGCTTCAACTGGCCATAGACCCGCAACATTCTACATTAGCCCTGTTAAAAGAGTAATTCCCCCATCTCTTACCACAAACCACGAGCTGTGTGCCCAGCACTGTGGGCGACACTTTTTCAATACATTATTTCAATCTCTAATCCTTTATCCCGGCCTTCTGAGACAAACACTATCATTATCCTCATGTATAGATGAGGAAATACTAGCTCAATATTAAATAACTTTTCCATGGAACACAGGCTGTAAATGGCAGAACCAAGAGCCAAAGCTGAGTTTAACTCCAAAGTTCAAAGTTCTAACTCATGATACTGTATCACCAGGAATATGACCCCAAATGCTCTGCTGTTTTGTTCAGAAAGCTCCTGGCTGCAGGAGATAATACGCATGGTTTGCCCAAATGGACACGCAGTCCTCCCATTTCTCTGACAGTAAATTAAGACTGCTGGAGAGCTTGATTCCTGGACCCACATCAGATCAGCATTTTTTGTTTGCCTGTTCATTTTCACTGAATTGTCAAGGTCATCAGCTGTCAGCATGGATCTTATAACAGATGACTGTCTGATCTCTTTAGCATATTTATCGTGACCTGTTGTTGCGTTCCAGAGTTCACTACACCCCATGTCACCTCCATGAAAACACGTGGGAGAAATTTCTCTTAGGTTTCCATTAAGAAAGGGTTCGCCTTCTCTAAAACCATTTGTTTCATTTCAATAGATGTTAAAGAAATTCAGTACCAGATTAGTAAGAGGTTTGGTGGCCACCTCTAGATCACAGAAACCAATCTTATCTCTGGGTGTAGTTTGCAGCTTTCCCCTCCCCACCATCCCTTCCCTTCTCTTCTTTAGGGTGATGCCTCTACTGTTTAATTGAGGGACAGAGGCAGAAGGTAGCTCTCCGATTCTCAGCTTTCTATGAACTATACAAAAGACCTTCTGTTTTCAGGGTTCTGCACTTACCTGTCTGCACCAGGTACTTGATACTGACTTCATCAACTGGGAAAAAGGCGGCAGTGGCCCCATACTCTGGACACATGTTGGCAATCGTAGCTCGGTCGGCAATGGACAGTTGGGCTACTCCTGGCCCAAAGAACTCGACAAACTTGCCCACTACCCCAACCTGGCGGAGGTGCTGAGCAACAGGATAATAACAGAATTTGAGATTTGATAACCCACATTTTTTTTTCAGTATTTATTTTTTATGGTCATGCCAGGTGGCATGCAGGATGGCAGTTCCCCAATCAGGGACTGAACTCGTGCTCCCCACATTGGGAGAGCAGAGTCTTAACCAGTGGACCAACAGAGAAGTCCTGGTAACCCTCATTTAAAATGCAGAACTATCCCCTTGCAGTTCTCATAAACTAGCCTTGAGAGTCAACACAAACAATAAATTAGCCCCATATATTCTGGATTATGGGCTTCCCAGCTGGCTCAGTGGTAAAGAATCTGCCTACCAATGTAGGAGATGCAGGTTGAACCCTTGGGTTGGGAAGATCCCCAGGAGTAGGAAATGACAATCTGCTCTAGTATTTTTGCCTGGAAAATTCCATGGACAGAGGAGCCTGGCAGGCTACAGTCCATGGGGTCGCAAAGAGTCAGACACAACTGAGCACACATTATAGATTACTTTTAAAAATAAAACTTAAAAAGCAATGCAACTAAAACAACATGGTATCCCGTAGTAGATCCTAGAACAGAAAAGGGACATTACTAAAAAGACTGGTGGAGTTTCTAGTTTAGTTAAAAATAGCATACCAATGTTAACTACTATTTCTGATAAATGTACCATGGTTATGTAAGATGTTAACATTTGAGGGAGCTGAGAGAAAGGTAACAGAACTCTGTATTACCTTTACATTAACTCACCTATAAATCTAAAATTATTTCAAAACAGTTCTTGAAAAAGAAAATATAAAGACACAATATTAAGAAAAGTTTTTCAAAATGAGAAAACTTTCTAAGGATTAAATAAATTCTTTCAACTTAAATTAGTTATGATTTGCATTTACTGAGTAAGCAAATGCCTTGTTTCCAAGTGCATAATGAATAAATATCCTGAACACAGGTATAAGTCAAAGGTAACCAAAAGGTTCAGGCAGTCTGATTCCCACACCTTTTCCATACAAGCCATCAGCCAGAGCTGCAGCATCAGTGACCAGCTTGGGCCTGCATGAAATCAGTTTCATGAAGTGTGGACAGCCACATAGACAGGCTCTTCTGATTATGTGGAATTCTGCCAAATTTTGTGGGTAAAGCCTATATTATTCTACACTTGCACGATGTGGACATCTCTGATAAGCTATAATATTCAAACACATACAATTCTGATTTCCATGAAGATTAAATCAAAAGCATAGTATCCATCCCACATACCCCAAGCCTCTAAACTACACAACCAGAAAAAACTTTGTGATAATAAAAAAATTACTTTTCTAATAATCTTTCAAAATGAAACTGCCTTCTTTCTGCAAAGCAAGCAAATCATCATAAAAGATTACTTTCAATAACAGCAAAAAAACAAAACAAAAACAAAACAAAACAAAAAAACAACCAACCAACTAGTATTCTCCAGCTTGGAAAAACATCCGTTACAATAATGTAACTTAAAATACAGAGAAAGAAATTTTAAAAGTCAAAAATTATTCATAGAAAGAGTTTGTTATTTACATACAAAGAAGAACCACATGGAAAAAGTACAGAAGTATAAACATATGCATGGAAATGATTTTGTACAACCTCAGCCTAGCGATTATCTCTAGAAATGAGGAGGGTGGCTTTAGCCGTAAACACTGCACTTCACTTCTTTACAAAATGTACATACAGAGAGAGCTCTGAAGCAAAAACAGCAAAATGCTACCATCTGTTAAGTGTATGTGGTGGGCATATAAGTGTCATTTTAACTTCTGTGTATTTAAACTATTTCATGGTTTCAAAAACTTTTTTCTTAAAGAAAAATATCCATGCAGCAAGAGAGTAATGTGAACCTAATGATCTGAAATTTGACCACAGAATTCTCACCTTATCTCGTTTCTTTTAAAGGCATCAACGCACTGCTTCCTAGCATTTCTAGAGCACATGGAAACCAAGAGAGAGTCCATCCAGGACTTCCTTCCAGTTTGTCACTGAGACTCTCTACGACCCCAGAAGAGGCAGCACTTGGTTACCTTGGTGATGGTGAGCACGATGTCAGTGGATGTTACCAGGGGGTGGGGATTGCCCACCAGCCTGTAGCCGATCACCTGGGGAAGCACCATGCTATTGGCTGGCCCAGCATCACAGCTTCTGCTTCGATACCACCCACACCTATATGCAATAATGGTTTCATGACTCCTCAGGCATAGTTCAGTATCATTAATAAGTAGTCAAGCCACTTACAGAATTTTACTAGTGTAGAGTTATATTTCCATAAAGAACAGTTATCTTTCCTCTATTTCCCTCTACAGAATTTTTAACAAGTGTTTCTCAGAGTGTGGTCTCCCGACATCTAGATCAAAATCCCCACGATTCCACATTGAAAAGGAGAGTGAGGGTCAAGAGTATCCATTTTTAACAAACTCTCTGGGTGGTTTTCATTTATTTTAAATGTCCCTAACCCCTTGTTCCAATTCATTCTTCCAAACATCATACTGACTGCGTAAAAGGCACAAAACACTTTTCGGGGTACTGGAAATATAACAGTGAGCAAAACAGACAAAAATACCTCTCCGATATTTGTTGTTCCCTCAAATTCATGCTGCTGGAATGTAATGGGATCAAAGTAAATCGAGGTCCATGCAACAGACCAGCATATATGGAAGAGGAACCCGAAAAAGCACTCACCCCAACCAAGGACACCCAAGCCATCAATCATGGTGGTGTGCGAATCTGTGCCCACAAGGCTGTCTGGGTAGTAATATCCATCCTGATCAAAGACCACTCTTGCCAAATACTCCAGATTCACCTGGTGGATGATTCCTGAGCCTGGTGGAATAATCCTCATGTTGCAAAAGGCCTGAGAGCCCCACTAGGGTTGAGAAATGGGAGGAACGCTGTGAATGCCAGACACACGTTTATGCAGCCCACCTCTCCCTCGAACCCCACACATACGAAGAATCAATCAATGGACCCAAGCTCTGCCCATACCTTTAAAAATTCAAATCGTTCTTTATTTCTTTCAAATTCCAAGTCTTGATTCTTCTTTAAACTGTCTGCCCTGTCAAAGAGAACAACTAAACGTATAAATTTTAAGGCTTAAAATGTTACCAGTTAAAGTTATTGATAATAAACCAAATGGCATATCTGGGTGGTAATGCATTTCTTCACATGGCAAAGAAGAGTTAATTAAAGAAAAAAGAACTTTATTTTTGATTCAGGTGATTTTTTTTACAATGTCTTTAAACATGGTGGGTAGAAAACATTGAGTGAATCTAAGTAAAACCGATTCTAATCATAAAGTCTAAATCTTAGGAATGGACTTAGGACATTTATGAGGAGAAGAGCAGTTTAGATTCTTAAAGAAGCCTTCTTTCCATACACCTTTCTCATCTGTGACTTTGTTATGACACCTCTCTGAGCTGAGCCATGCCTGGGCCTGGCATTTTCATCTGTTTTATGTTGGGAGACAGGAACCCAGTGATTCCAGGAGGCACAGGAATTTGTAGGATCACAACCTCCTATCCGCCAAATGGAGGTTTACAGAGCAGATGGTGCCGTTCAAGAACATCTATAAACCCCAAAATACATGCCAAGGTTTGCTCAGAGTCATTTCATCCATCAGGATGGACAATGCAGAGCATCAGGAAGCTTTTCTAGAATTTTTATAATGAAACTACATTGTTTTGAGTCAAGGTAGAATAAGTCACAGTGGCAACTCTGCGTGATTAGCACACAGGAAACACGTGTAGACTATGCGTCATGGACTGGGTGCACACAGGAAAGGACAGTAAAATTAGTAGCTAAGAGCCAAGTCACACCTCACCAATTGAGAGTTAACACTTACTGACATTACAAGAGCTAGGCACTGAAGTGCTTTACATTTATTTTCTAATTTAGTCTTCAAAATAGCACTTTAAGTTAGGGGCAACTAATATCCACATTTTTTTCAAAAGAAGACAGACAGAAGGTAAGGTGCTCAAGACTACCCAGCAAGTAAATGATGGAATTAGTATTGAAACCCAGGCAGTCTGACTCCAGAATCGATGTTCGAAATCCCTATATGGCCTCCTTGCAGTAGTAGTTACAGAAACTGCAGCAGTGGGGCTGGTATTGCAACAGCAACAACTGCTGTAATAATCACAGAAGCCAACATGCATGACTGCAGGAGGCGTCATGGGCTTACACACATGTGCTCGTTCAATCATCATGACCCCCCTCATGCAGGCACAGCTCTCATGCCACAAAGCCAAGGCACAGAAAGGTAATTTTTCCAAGTACACTGAGGGCTCCATCCCTCCAGTCCCCACCTGTGTCTTCAGGTCCTCCACCTTCATCCTAGTACATGAGGGCTCCATCCCTCCACCTTCATCCTAGTACACGAGGGCTCCATCCCTCCACCTTCATCCTAGTACACGAGGGCTCCATCCTTCCACGTTCATCCTAGTACACGATGGCTCCATCCCTCCACCTTCATCCTAGTACACGAGGGCTCCATCCTTCCACGTTCATCCTAGTACACTGAGGGCTCCATCCCTCCACCTTCATCGTAGTACACGAGGGCTCCATCCCTCCACCTTCATCATAGTACACGAGGGCTCCATCCCTCCACCTTCATCCTAGTACACAAGGGCTCCATCTCTCCACCTTCATCCTAGTACACTGAGGGCTCCATCCCTCCACCTTCATCCTAGTACACTGAGGGCTCCATCCTTCCACCTTCATCCTAGTACACTGAGGGCTCCAGCCCTCCGGTCCCCACCTGTGTCCTCAGGTCCAGATCCATATTCCCAATGTATCCTGAGCAACTACACCAGGAACACTTTGAGCACCACAAATGCAACACGTCAAATCCTAATGTGTGACCTTCCTCCCTCCTTGTCCTTGTCTGTCCATCCCTCATCTAATGATCTCTTCTCCCACTTAGTACCTACAGCTATCAGAGTATTTATTCCAGAAACAGCCTCCTGTCCAGTTTCTCTCAATCTAGTCAACTTATCTTTTGTACCATCACCAGAATTTGGTTTTCCAAAATACAGATCATCACAACCCATGTTGAATCTGCCAGAGGATCCCATTTTCTAAATAAACTACAAATCTCTTTCTTTAAAACACAAGGTCCTTCAGCCTGACCTCAGAATTCCTTCATGCACTCCCTCCCATCCTCCAGTCCAAACTTTCAACTTCAGCGGCACTGTGGCCTTCATACTCTCCCACACCACACTTTCCTCATGCCTTCGCATGCTCTGTTCTCTGTGTAGAATGTCTTTCCAGTTTCTTGTGCTACACATGCCTGGGGACCTAGATTAAGTGATACTCCTGGAAGAACCTCCCATCTCTCCAAGTTAAGAGATTCCATTCCTGCACTTATTAACTGCATTCAAGCTATGCATTTCTAATCTCTCCGCTTTTTGAGACTAACCTGCTTCTTGAACAAATACTGACACACAATAGGCCTGTTAAATAGAATTATTTTTAATTAAAAAAAAAGCAAAGGCATCTTAGAACATTATTCTTAATCATGTATGGCCCTGCTCTATCTCTTCTGCTGTACTCTGAGCACACATGGACTCCCAGTCATTATGCCTCACCCTCCTGTTTCTAGAAACATGTCAGAGCTCCTTACAGCAGAAGCAGGGCTGGAAGAAGACCATTTAACCCGCAGAATTTAGGGACCATCAGTTTGATATGAATGACACAGTCACAGGGCAAGCAGAAGCCAGAAAGTTTAGGCTGCTTTATGATATGTTAATTCTAAGTTTAAAAAAAAAAAGAAATCCACCAACAACAACCCTTTTAGTCACTAAAACAGAACAACTTTCATGCTAACCTTGGCTCTTTCTTTAACTTAGTTCTAGTTATTCAAATGAATAAACAGACCTAGAATTCAGAGTTTTCCACCACTCAGAACTGCCCTACATTTACCCAACCTGGGGAGTTTTTAATAAGATCTCTGAACGTGAATGGCCTCACAGATTAAAGAGGAAATGTCTCCTCATTTACATAAATTGAAATCAGATCTGGATGTAGTTCAAACTTTCTGAGTATTACATTTAATGGTACTCCAGAAATTCACAGAAAATATTTATAGAGGAAATAGTTCGTAGTTTGGACATGCTTGAAATCTGGTTGGAAATTGTTTTATTCTTGTTGGGATTTTAAAAAAGATTATTTCTGAGATAACTTTGAAAAACATTATAATAACGCATTAGTTAGATCCTTGATCCCTGAAGATAGTGTGAAGCC
The DNA here is from genome assembly GCA_006408675.1 of Madoqua kirkii. Classification (NCBI taxonomy): domain Eukaryota; kingdom Metazoa; phylum Chordata; class Mammalia; order Artiodactyla; family Bovidae; genus Madoqua; species Madoqua kirkii. The sequence continues at coordinate 27,804 of SJYC01109928.1, forward strand.
AATTACTAATATTCAAACAAGGAAAGAGCTTAGAAATACTTAACTGAGAAAATTCACCATCCTACCACCCTTACCCAGTTGTACTAGTTCATTTCTGGAAATAGCTGGAAATAAGCCCACAGCACAGAGTTCCACAAAAGCTGAGACATATCACATTTAATTCTTCACAAAATGAGGAAACAGACTGGGAGGTCAAATTGCAAAACCAAACTCAAGAAATAAAAACAAAACACTAGCAATGAAAATGCTTCTCACAGAAATGCTTCTCTCGAATAAAAAAAAAAGTGTTTGCTAGATTTGGGTATCATTTTGGATCAAAGCTCAACCTTGGACTTTGCGTTTTTCAAAACAATATTCTCAGTAATACAGTGTAAATGAAAAAGGTCCATAAAAAATTGAAACCAGAGTTGATAGATGTCACAGCTTCAAGAGGAAACCAAGTCATAGCTGGTGCTGATTCAGATTCTTTACCTACTTAAGAGTCAGGCGTTCTTTGAGTTTTGAGTCAAATAACTTCAGACATTAAAACAACTGCAACTGTCTCCACCAGTACTTCTACCTTCCAGGCCAGGGAAACAGAGGTGAATCCGCAAGGCCAATGAAAGGCTTCGAGAAAGACGAAAGTGGCCCGTGATTCTGTGAGGTTAGTGTTCAGTCGCTAAATCGTGTCCGACTCTGTGACCCCGTGGCCTTCCCTGTCCTTCACTATCTCCCAGAGCTTGCTCACATGCGTGTCCACGGAGTCAGTGACACCATCCAACCACTGCATCCTCTGCCACCCTCTTCTCCGTTGCCTTTGTGAGCTTACTCTTTATTCATTTCTCAAGTGGGACTTTAGGAAATATACTTACTCTTCAATAGGACAATAGTTTGTGTATTTTTAACTCTTCCCTTTGAAATCAAAATATTAGATTGAGCTCATGTAATTTAAGGGGAAAAAAAAAAGCCTAAGGATGGGTTGAGTCCAAAGGAAAGGAAAAGAGCTGGCAAATATCCAGTCTGCTTGTTCCAAGAACTGACAGTTCAGGAGACAAAGCAGATTTCTCTCTATTCCTGAATTTTTCTGGTTTGGATATTGTCAATACTAATTTGAGAATGACCAGTTTCTACGTTTCTCTTAAGTCTATATGGAACCCACTTAAATTGCCAAGGAAGCAAATAAAGGTTTGGGTTGTTGGTTTTTTTTTTTTTTTCCCTTTGTGTGGCTGGTTTCACATTCTTAAATGAACTTCTATTATAAAAACAATAGCTTCTTATTGTAAAAATAAAGAATAGTTACAATTGCTTAGCAGTTTGGCACCTCTCTTTCCAATTCTCTAGTCTCTGCCTAGCTTTCCATTGCGGGGAAGGCAATGGCACCCCACTCCAGTACTCTTGCCTGGAAAATCCCATGGATGGAGGAGCCTGGAAGGCTGCAGTCCATGAGGTTACTGAGGGTCAGATACGACTGAGTGACTTCACTTTCACGCATTGGAGAAGGAAATGGCCACCCACTCCAGCATTCTTGCCTGGAGAATCCCACGGACGGGGGAGCCTGGTGGGCTGCTGTCTATGGGGTCGCACAGAGTCGGACACGACTGAAGCGACTTAGCAGCAGCAGCTTTTCATTCAGCTGGGATCACTCTACACAGGCAATTTCTACCTGGCTCCTTGAGCTAACATATGAGCATGTTCCAAGTGTTATTAAGGATTTAAATATAACCCTAAAGATTACTTAATATATTTATTTTAAGGATGTTATGTAATTTAATAAATCACTCTCCTTTGTTGGGACACCTAGAATGCTTTTAGGTTTTCTCTATTACAAATAATACTTTAAAGAGCACTATTTAGTCACTAAGCTTCTGCTGAATTTCAGAAATCTATAAAGGGTATGTTTAGAAGCAGAAATCCCAGGACAAAGGATATGGCAATTTCTAAGGATCCAAATACACAGTGCTTTCATTATTTTCTAATTTCCAGCACTATCAGCAGTGTATAAAAGTGTCTCCATCATGACACCTTTATAATTAATAACATTTATTTTCTAATCTTAACTATGTTGATAAGAGAAAATGGTATCTCAGGGGTTTAACTTACCTTTTTATTACTTGTAAAGTTGAAAAGGCTGTATATACTGTTTACCATTTTCTTTTACTGTGAAATGTCTACTTTCCTTTGCCCATTTATTTGCTGGGTTTTACTATTTCTTTTTTTTTTTTTTTTAATAGGTTACACATACTTTGTATATATTAAGGCTATTAACTCTATTGAAAATATTTTTCAAGTTATCTCCTATTAACTTGAAGTCCTTACGTCTATAGTTTTTGTGCCTTTGTTTCATTCATTGCCTCAATCGAAAAAAGTCTTTCTCTTCAAGACATTTGACACATATAAAGTTACATTTTCTTCTAAATGTTTCATGATTTAATTTTATTAATGCTTTCAATCATAGGTACTGTTTTTTCTGCCAAAGAATTAATTTTCCCAGCATTGAATGCAGAACAGTTATTTCTTTTTAACTAAGGTTCTATCTAAAGTTGGAAATAATTTTAGTTAGTTATGTTTCTGGATGAAGGTATCAGCCTTCCAGCAGCACCTGGTTGCCCTCCCTGTATTCATATCCTTGTTGTATAATCTTGCAGTTACTGGAGTGTATGCCTCCACCCCTGACTTTGGGCTCAACCGAGGGCCTTGCTCTGATTAATGTCATTGTGAACAGAAGTGATCAGATGCCAGTCCCTCATCAAGGCCTCGAGAGACACTGCAGGTTCCCACTTGCCCTCTCAAGCCTCTCTGATGCCCAGGCAGCTGCTTTCTCCTCTAGCCTGGTCTCCCAAGCAGCCCACAGAGAATGGGGCAGGCCCAGCTGCCCTGCAGATGTGCAGTGTAAGCAGTCAACCCAGTCAAGGCTGCACGAGGCACAGCTGCCCAACTGCACTCAGCTGAGATTAGCTGACCTCCCAACTAACTGGTAGATGTGTAAGAGATACATTTTTATCCTCTACTGCCACTGAGATTTTACTGGTAGGTTATTGGTAGGGTTATAACAGGAAGAAAGAAGAGGATAGCCTGAACTGTAGAAGGAACAGAGGAAAAGAAAGGTACAGACATTATGGACACTCATGTGGAGAGGCAGCAATGGCTGGATATAAAATAATTACTTGAAATCAAAAGAGGAATAAGGATCCAGTGGTTAGAAAAAGCAAAACAAAACACCTGAACTCTTTGAAGGTCACACACATACTTGTACTAACAAGCTTGCCTGGCAGAAATCTGTTTGTGTTTTTCACCCAAACGTCAAGCTTAAACACAGCCTGCTCCCCTGAAGGAAGTAAACAGAAAGAAAAAAAGATTAATGTCCCCATCATACACACAAAAAAAACAAACAAAAACTTCAAGAGAAAATATATAGTAAGTTTGAGTTTTTTTGAACATATCTTTCAAAGATTTTTCTTCTTTTATTTAATGATACACACACACACAAGAAAGTCTTATACTCCAAGATTTTGCACAAAGCAGAAAACCCTAATATTCATCCTAGTCTCTCACCTTCTGTTGAAATCAACCTGGATGGAATGATCAATGACAAGATCAGCAGGACAGATGGGGTTTATTTTCTCTGGATTGCCTCCTAACTTTTTCACAGCATCACGCATGGCAGCAAAGTCAACCACAGCTGGCACACCCCTAAGAAATGGGAGAATAAGCAGAAAACAAATCTGTTAAACAAGTGTTACGTGGGTTTTTCCCAGCTTTTGTTTCTGCTGAAAATATTGGCAAGAGGGCTATCTCACCAGTGGAGCAAATGACAGATGTCAGAAAAGTGAAAGCTGCTAATACATTTCCTTGAGTGGAAATCACATCCGTAATGAGCATCATGGCTGAGTGGTACCTCTATATGCAATTTTATTCCTGCATTAAAGTTCACAACCAAAGTGGTTTAGGCAGAGAAACTGTCAGAAAGCTGGCACTTAAAAACTTGGGAACTTTTTCTATCACTGGTCCCTACTCACATGGTGGGCTAGCAAAGTCCTAGGCAAGACATATAGATCACACCCTTCAACTTCAGACCAACTTTAAAGGAATGGACGTAACTCAGGAAAGCAGGTTGTGAATCAAGTTTATATTAAGTGCATCCTTCCTTTTTATTATATTAGAGAGTAAAATATGAGTAATCATCCTCTAAAAAAATGAAATATGGTCTCCAGAAGGAATAAAATAACATCATTTAAAAAACTGAAAAGGCAGGCTGTGAAGGGGTGAAGGCCTTCCCTGTGGCCCACTGATTAAGAACCCACTTGCCAATGCAGGGGACACGGCTTCAATCCCTGATCCGGGAAGATCCCATATGTCCCAAGGCAACTCAGCCCTCGTGCCACAACTACTGAGCCTGTGCTCTAGAGCCCAGGAGCCGCAGCTCCTGAAGCGCATGTACTGAGAGCCTGTGCTCTGCAAGAAGAGAGGCCACCGCGATGAGAAGCCAGCAACCACAACTAGAGAGTATTCCCCGCTCCCTGCAGCTGAAAGCCCGTGGGCAGCAGTAAAGACCCAGTGCAGCCAAAAACAAACAAATAAATAAATATATTTTTAAAAGTGAGGCTGTGACGGGAAGCAGTTCTTAGGATTAGCAGGGTGTAAGCAGAGATTTAACAGCAACACATCAAGCCTTGCAAACTACGAATCTCCCCTCCAGCAATACATATCAACATTCCAAGGATGTCTGTTAAAACCTGGCTCCCTGAGTGAAAGGGGGAGAAAGATTCTAAGACAGTTCCACTTCATGCTCTCTCTTTCAATTTTTTTGCTAGTACACCGAGGACTAGGATCATCAAGACCAAGGACAATGACCTCCGCCGCTGGAAAAGGTGGATGAGCACCATCCCTGAGATTATCTCTTGCCATCTGGGGTGACCGCCCTCTTTTGCTTTCAAGTGTCTCTGAATATTGAGTGAAAAATCACACAATCACTGTGTGGTTTTTTTGTTTTTGCCTTTGAAAAGCCTTCTCTACAGAGTGACAAGGGAGGGAGAGCAGAGAGTAAGGTGACCCGAGGCTCACGTGAAGTCCTGCAGGATGACTCGGGCAGGCTTAAAGGGCACTTCTATGTTCTTATGCTGCATGACCTTCCAATTCAGGATATTTTCAACATCATTTTTCTTCACCAAAAATTGATCACAGTTCCGAATGGCTGCCTCCAGGAGAACTCTGATAGAAAATGGTAAGGATCCTAGGAATAAAAGGAGAAAGCATAACAAAACAAACAAAAAAACCATGAGACATCTTATTATCAGAGCTCTTTAAAGCCAATCTCCATCCAAACTTGATATAAGGCAACATCCCCTCTAGTCAAGGAGAGAGTAAATTTAAACTGGTTTCAACAATTTGAAATATAAGAATACTGAATGGGCTTGAGACATTCAGTTATTAGAAAATACCTACAGCCTAGGCAAAAATAAAATATTACAATTAACTCTTTCACAGCCAGTGGCTGCCTAGCCTTGGAATCAAGTAACAGAGCTTCCCTTAAGTTATCATGAAAGAAATCAGTCTAGATTATTTAATTTGCTATGTTACTGTTAGTGAGTAAAACACACACATACACACACACAGAGTAGTATTTGTTATGAAACTTCAGTGTGTGAAAAAGGAGAAAATAGCCCCTTTACAAAGATTAAAATTAAACCCAAGAATAGTCATATATACCTTTCAAAGGAAATACACACCTAAACTCCACGGAGTATGGTCATGGTAACCATGTTTTTTTATAATAAGACAATGGTTATTTTTAAGAAAACTTAGTTTGCTTATAAAAGAAGTGGTTCATCTTGGTACATAAGAATTATTCACTAGTATTATCCAGAAAAGGCAAGAGTACAAAGGCAGAAGAGCACAGGAGTTGGGACAAAAAAGGCCTGTGTTTCATCCTCTTCCGCTGTCTTTTTGTTGTTGTCCAGTTGCCAAGTTGTGTCTCATGTTGCACACCATGAACTGCAGCATGCCAGGCTTCCCTGTCCTTCAATATCTTCCTGAGTTTGCTCAAACTCATGTCCACTGAGTCAGCGATGCCCTCCAATCACCTTATCCTGTGTCGTTCCCTTCTACTCTTGCCTTCAGTCTTTCCTAGCATCAGGGTCTTTTCCAGTGAAACAGCATCAGGTAGCCAAGGAATTGGAGCTTCAGCTTCAGCATCGGTCCTTCCATTGGATATTCAGGGTAGCTTTCCTTTAGGTTTGACTGGTTTGATCCAGCGGATGTTGGCAATTTGATCTCTGGTACCCCTGCCTTTTCCAAATCCAGCTTGTACATCTGGAAGATGTACTTACTGCTGAAGCCTAGCTTGAAGGATTTTGAGCATTACCTTGCTAGTGTGTGAAATGAGTACAATTGTGCGGTAGTCTGAGCATTCCTTTGAATTAACCTTTGGGATTGGAATGAGAACTGACCTTTTCCAGTCCTGTGGCCATTGCTGAGTTTTCCAGATTTGCTGGCATATTGAGTGCAGCACTTTCATAGCATCATCTTTTAGGATTTGAAATAGCTCAGCTGGAATTCCATCACCTCCACTAGCTTTGTTTGTAGGAATGCTTCCTAAGACCCACTTGACTTCACATTCCAGTAAATCTGTCTCAAGGTGAGTAATCATGCCATAGTGGTTATCTGGGTCATTAAGAAGTTTTTCGTACAGTTCTGTGTATTCTTGACACCTCTTCTTAATCTCTTCTGCTTCTGTTAGGTCCTTGCTGTTTCTGTCCTTTTGCTGTTTCATCTGTGCATATAATGTTCCCTTGGTATCTCTATTTTCTTGAAGAGATCTCTAGTCTTTCCCATTCTATTTTCTTTTTCTCTATTTATTTGCATTGTTCACTTAAGGCTTTTTTATCTCTCTTTGCTTTTCTCTGGAACTCTGCATTCAGTTTGGTGTATCTTTCCCTGCCTTTCACGTCTCTTCTTTTCTCAGCTATTTTTAAGTCCTTCTCAGACAAACCATTTTGCCTTCCAGCATTTCTTCTTCTCGGGGATAGATTTGGTCACCACCTCCTGTACAGTGTTACGGACTACAGTCCATAGTTCTTCAGACACTCTGTCTACCAGATCTAATCCCTTGAATCTATTTGTCACCTCCACTGTATAATCATAAGGGATTTGATTTAGGTCATACCTGAATGGTCTAGTGGTTTTCCCCACTTTCTTCAATTTAAGTCTGAATTTGGCAATAAGGAGTTCATGATCTGAGCCACAGTCAGCTCCAGGTCTTGTTTTTGCTGACTGTATAGAGCTTCTCCCTCTTCGGCTGCAAATAATATAATCAATCTGATTTTGGTATTGACCATCTGGTGATGCTCATATGTAGAGTTGTCTCCTGTGTTGTTGGAAAAGGATGTTTGCTCTGACCAGTATGTTCTCTTGGCAAAATTTTTGTTAGCCTTTGCCCTGCTTTATTTGTACTCCAAGACCAAACAAGCCTGTTACTCCAGGTTTATCTCTTGACTTCCTACTTTTCCATTCCAGTCCCCTATGATGAAAAGCACACTTTTTTTGTTGTTAGTTCTAGAAGGTCTTGTAGGGCTTCATAGAATTGTTCAACTTTAGCTTCTTTGGCATTAGTGGTTGGGGCACAGACTTGAATGTTGAATGGTTTGCCTTGGAAATGAACAGAGATCATTCTCTCATTTTTCAGACTCTACCCAAGTACTGCATTTCAGACTCTTGTTGACTGTGAGGGCTACTCCATTTTCTTCTAAGGGATTCATGTCCACAGTAGTCAGTATAATAATCATCGTTATTAAATTCTCCCATTCCCATTTTAGTTCAGTGATTCCGAAAATGCCAATGTTTACTCTTGCCACTTCCTTTTTGACCACATCCAATGTACCTTGATGCATGGACCTAACATTCCAGGTTCCTATTCAATACTGTTCTTTACAGCATCGGACTTTACTTTCACCACCAGACACAGCACAACTGGGCTTCCTCTCCACTTTGGCTCAGGCTCTTCATTCTTTCTGAAGCTGTTTCTCTGCTCTTCCCCAGTAGCACACTGGACACCTACAGACCTGGGAGGCTCATCTTTCAGTGTCATATCTTTTTGCCTTTTCATACTGTTCATGGGGTTCTCAAGGCAAGAATACTGGAGTGGTCTGCCATTCCCTTCTCCAGTGGAGCATGTTTTGTCAGGCGCTGACTAGCAGGGACAGGTCCTTCTGCAGTCCCATGTAGCTGGAGGACATGCCCAGTGCCCTGGCTGTCCCACTGCTGGTTCTCGTTGAGCGTGTAAACCTTCACAGGCTGTGGGCATGCTGGTCAACATTCCACCCAGGGCCTGGGCAAAGGCCCTGCTGGAGTTGCTGGCTGGAGCTGACTGATGGAGGAAACCCAGGAGCGCAGGGCTCCCCAGCCTCTCTGCTGCTACTGCTCGCCCTAGGGCCAATCCGCCACCCAGCGGCCTGACTGTTGCTTCTGGCTGCCTACTGCCTACATAGTTGTTATTTAACCATGTCATTGACTCTCTTTGGGCCTCAGCTTCCTCAGGACTTTTTAATGTTTTTGAATATAGCCTGACAGGTTTGTTATTCAGATTAAATAATATACATGTACAAGCACTCTCTCTATCAAGTGTTATATAAATGTTATATGTATATAATCATTATCTACTTGAAAATGAGCAATGTAACAAGGGTGTGTGTGTGTATTTCTGTGGTTAATCCAAGACCACTCAGCCATTCTCTGCTACTCCCTCTTCCAGCTCTCCTAAAGGCTGATTTATTAGGTAGTTTACTTGTTATGGGGCTTCCCTGGTGGCTCAAAGGGTAAAGCGTCTGCCTGCAATGCGGGAGACCTGGGTTCGATCCCTGGGTCAGGAAGATCCCCTGGAGAAGGAAATGGCAACCCACTCCAATATTCTTGCCTCAAGAATCCCACGGCAGAGGAGCTTGGTGGGCTACAGTCCACGGGTCGCAAAGAGTTGGACACAACTGAGCAACTTCACTTTCACTTTACTTACTGTGCAACTGACATGCCAATTGCTATCAGAGCATTTATATCAAAGAGCCATGTACCTACCATATCTGGAATCCTCCAATTTATTCAAATTGAAGAACTTCTTTCCTGGTTGTGCAGGATCCAAAGGCTCAACAAGGTGTGCAAATGGGTTGCTCATGATTCCTGATGACCACGTGTCCTTAAAAAGGACAGAGAACATTTAATTTCTCCTCTCAAAGCTGGATCTTATTTATTCCAACAAGTATTTGCCCTCTTTAACAGTTATGATACACACTGACTTCATGAAATCACTTATTATCTTTTCAGAGTGGTGGGAAGGTGGGACACAAATGAATACCAGAATGATATTCTTAGCAAAGAAAATGACCTCTGTGAAGCTCCTGTGAAAGCCAGCATTCACCTCTCAAGAGTGTACAATTCCAAACTTCTTTTGTCTTATATCTACAACTTTCCAACATGATTGCACTGATAAGACATGAGGCAGAAGAGAAATGAAGCAAGTGTCACACGGGAAATTGCAAACACATGAACATCTGAGCTGGATTCATGCTTTGCTTGACAGGAGGTAAGAGGTTGGAGCAAGTGACGTACAACTACATAAAACCTGAACTCTGGGAAAGCAGGCTTGAAAACAGCTGTTTTCTTCTGTAAGTGCCTCTGCAGCATTTTAAATAAACTTAGAAGTTATTTAGAAGTCTTCTGGACTCACTTTTACATAACGGTAGCAAGCGTGTGTTCACATCAAGGAATCTTTAAGGTACCTGGTAGATGTATAAAAGGCTAAACTCACAATAAGTCTGGAGAGGACCCTCTACCCCAGCTCTGGGCAGAACTTCTCCTGTATTTTTTTTTATAAATTGTAAGTGGTGACAAAAAAGATCTGGCCTGCACCATACAGATAAACAGTGATTCAAATAACTATATGACTTAGAGCAAAACACTCCAGGGTAGGAGCTGGAAGACTTGCTTTCTAGATCTACCTCTTTGGCGAAAATCCTTATCAGTCCATTCTTCAATCTTAATTATTATATAAGAATAGTAAAAGTTCCCTACTTAATCCAAGGTTTTATGAATAAATATTTAAAAGTTCAACCTATTTTGGGGATGACTGATATGAAATGATCAACATATTTCTATAAAATGAGAACAATAAAAAGATATGTATCTCGACAAACCCATCATAAATTGGAAATACAATAAGCTGAAATACATTTAATGTACTAAGCTACTGAACGTCACAGTTTAGCTAAGCCTACCACAGATATTTTCAGAACTCTTAATGCTAGCTTACAGTTGGGCAAGATAACCTAACACAGAGTTGAATATCTCATGTAATGTATTGACTACTGTATTAAAAATGAAAAACAGAGTGGCTGTTTGAGTACAGAATGGCTGTGAGGTTGTTCATTCCAGTGATGGCATGACTGACTGGGAGCCGCAGCTACAGCTACTCACGATCACAGTAGAGTACTGTACCGCGTAGCACCAGCCCGGGCAAGGATCAAAACTCAACACTCAAAGTGTGTTTCTACTGAATGCCTATTGCTTTTGCACCAAAGTGGTAAACAAACAAACAAAAAAATCATAAGCTGAGCCACTGTAAATCGAGGACTGTTTGTAGAGAAAACAACTGTGAGGATGAACAGTGACGGTGGCCCTTGTCGCCAGAGACAGGCCCATGTTTTCATCAAGACACAAAACAGACTGGTTCCTTCAGGGAATGAGTGAGTTAAAGTTGCTCAGTCGTGTCCAATTCTTTGCAACCCCATGGACTGTAGCCTGCCAGGCTCCTCTGTCCACAGGATTCTCCAGACAAGAATACTGGAGTGGGTTTCCATTCCCTTCTCTAGGGGATCTTCCCAACCCAGGGATCAAACCTGGGACTCCTACACTTCACGCAGATTCTTTACTGTCTGAGCCAAGAGGGAAGCCCCTTAAGAGGGACAGAGGCTTCAAAGTCAGGACTGGGAGGACAACTCATATTTATCATATATCCTTTGGTATTGTTTGCACTTTATACTGAGTACAAATAAAGTTGTTTGAAAATGAGTCAAAAACTTAAGAGAGAGAATGTGCTCATTCACTCTGTCTGAAGCCCAGTGCTAGGCTGTTCTGATGAGAGGCAGCTGAATGAGGAGTAGCCCTGCCTTCCTAGAGTTCCCTGTGCAGGAGGGCCAGGATGGTTCGGGCACCTGTAATGGACAGGAGAGAATGCAGTGGAAAGGCATGTGTGTGTGAGAGAGACAGTGTGTGTGAGTGTGTGTCTGTCTGTGTAGGGGTGGAGCGGGTCGGGTAGGGGCAGGGAAATGGATCTGATTAGCACCTTGCTGCTAGGACCCTCATGGTTTTTTTTTTTTTTTTAATCTTTATTGAATTTGCTATAGTATTGCTTCTGCGGTGTATGTTTTGGTTTGGGGGCCTCAAGGCATTTGGGATCCTAGCTCCCCAACCAGGGATTGAACCAATACTCCCTGCATTGGATGGCAAAGTCTTAACCAGTGGGCCACCGTGGAAGTCCCATCCCACGTGGTTTTTGCTGGAGCTGCAATTTGGTGGAGGAGGCTAAAGGCCAAGTGACTGCCTTCTCTAGGAATTCTGGAACTGAAACTACAGAAAGGCCAGCAGGGGACGCTGGGGCATGCTGCAGCTCTATTTACAAAAGCACGCACCCCAGGCCAGTGGCAGCAGAATACCTGGGGATCTTTCTTGTTAAAAATAGACTCCTGAGTTCCAACTCCGCTCCCCAAGCCGCTGAATCAGAAGGGACTGGGGAAGCAGTAGGACCCAATAATCTCCCAGGTGTCTCTAGAAGGTGTCCAGTCTGAGAATCATTGCTGGACAGTGTGGACGGTCAAGTGAGGAATTCCCACTTAGTTCAGAAGGCAGTGAGGTACCATGGAAGGGAGATGTGCAAGATGGTGAGGGAATGAAACCAAAATACCACCCCAATTCAGGAAGGGGCCCTGAACAAGGGAAGCAGGCAGTGCCCGGCCAGGCAGCTCAGGCATTGTTTGCCTAGCCAAGGGAGCAGCACCCACTTGGCTCCAGCCACAGGCTGCATGCAGGAATGCCAGCCTGGTGTGGATGGTGTTCAAGCAAGGCTGGCAATCTGGAGTTCCACCCAAACTCTCTTGATTTACAAACGCTGGTAACTCTATTTTCCTAAATGACAGAGTGGGCCTGCACCATGATGGCCAAACCAAACACAGTGATGGGCGAGCCCTGACCTGCGTTCTCGCTCAGCCTGGCAGATGTTTTGGAGGAACAGTAGGAAACTAAAGAGAAAACTTGGCAAGGAAACTCTGGAAGTGTTGGGGACCTTTTGCAAAACCAGGCATGGTGGGCAGGTCATATCTTTAAAAAATCATAAGTCGTATTGAGTCATTTCTGTTTCTCTGTCAAGCCCTAAAAGGGCTAGTTTGCCAAAATTCTATTCAGTTGCTAAATTGTACCCATATCTGCCATGACGCGGTGAGAACTCAACATGTCAATTTGCTTCCTTACAAATGTGGGCTTCCCAGGTGGCGCTAGCCATAAAGAACCTACTTGCCAATGCCCACGGCATGAGTCGCAAGTTCAATACCAAGATCAGGAAGATCCCCTGGAGGAGGGCATGGCAACTCACTCCAGTATTCTTGCTTGGAGTATCTCATGGACAGAGGAGCCTGGCAGGCTACAGTCCATAGGATAGCAAGGAGTCAGACATGACTGAAGCAACTCAACACAGCTTATAGATGCCCCCAGCAGAACTCTGGAAGTCTTACACGATTCTTGCTGTTCCTACCACCCTACAAAGCCAGCTGGTATTTCAGGATGGATATATGTCTCCCTGGTGGCTCGATGGTAAAGAATCTGCCCGCAGTGCAGGAGACCTGGGTTTGATCCCTGGGCCGGGAAGATCCCCTGGAGAGGGAAATAGCAACCCACTCCAGTATTCTTGGCAGGATAATCCCATGAACAGAGGAGCCTGGTGGGCTACAGTCCATGGGGTCGCAGAGTCAGACATGCCTGAGCGACTTTTACTCATTCACTCACATATGGTGACCAGGGTGGCTCTTATAGAAAATATGTTGTGTAATGCACTCTCCAGCTACCTCCTTTTTTCTTTAAAAACTATGTAATTATCTAGTTTCAGTACATAAATGAAGGAAATCTTACTTGCAGAAGTTAGGAGACAGATGAACCAATTACTAAGTATCAGGATGTACCGTTGACTTCATACCATCTTCTATAACCCTGGCCACAACTCTGTAAATTTCAGCCCATTATTACTCTCATTTTACAGCAGAGAAGACTGCAGCTCTGAAACATGGACAGCTCGCCACAGGGCAAACATCCAGTTAGAGGCAGAGCTAGGCTTTGATCTCTGGCTTTCTCTACCAGCTCCTTGGGGCCACCTCTCTAGGTGTGGCAGCTCCTCATCTGAAGGAGGTGCTGGCTGGAGGCCACCAAGCAACCCCTAGTGTTGATAAAAAGCCAGGAGACTTGCAGGCTTGCAAAATCCTCCTACAAGCCTCAGTTTTGAATACTAGAGTTGCCTTTCCTTCTTTCTAGGGCTCAGCCAGCACACTGGCCTGGGTTGGGCATTGATTGCCACATATCCCTTGCCACTCAGCCCCAGGTCAGTGGAAAGCAAGAGCAGCTCTATTTTTGCAATCTCAAACTGGTTTTGCTTGGAAGTTGGGAAATGTCTACTACCCACCTCCCTCCCCCAACCCCTGCTTTAAATCTGAGGGTTCTGGAAATCAGAGCCATTCCAAAGTTTCACTCACTTTATTGTTTGTATTTCAAATTATATTATAGGAGTTCACAGTGCTTCAGGAACCCCAAGAAGGAGCCAAAGTGATCACATTCCAAGCAGGTGTAAGTAGAAGGATCTCTGCCTTGGGGACAAGCCAGATCAGAACAGAATCTAGGCATCAGGGATATACGTAGGTCTGCCTGACCCTTCCAGAACCCTCAAACCCCATCCCCAAGCCTCAAGTATTATTACTACGAGACCTGCAGGCCCCAAATTATCCCGAGATCTGTGACTTTGCTAGAAACCCCACCAACTGGCCAAGGAATCCTGTCTACTTCCACAGTCACAGAAACCACAGACCTCATTGCTTCAATTCCTTTCCTATCTGCTCTGCATGGTTCCCTTTCGTCTGTTGTATCTAAGCCCCATTCAATACTAATAAAAGAGAGAAATGAACAAACAGGCTTGTTTTGGAGACAGTGGAGTATTATCCTAGCTTTTTTCTTTTATGGAAAGAGGAAAGGTTAGTGTATACATGGAAATATGTTCGGGTTGCTGCCTCTTCTGTTCCACAGAATAAGGTGGTACTGCATGAAGGCAAAGGATAAAAAGAGGAAAAGAAAAGCAGAAAAGAGATTTTTTAAAAAAGAAAGGAAAGCAGGGGAAATGTTATATTTAAGCAGTGAGTTGGCAGCTCATTCAGCACTTGTCCTTCCTGAACATTTGTGTTGAGAAGGCCACAACTGCTGACCTTTGCCTCTGAATCAAGCGGGACCCAGGGACAGTTCTTAAACAAAAGGAATCCAAAAAGAGACCTTTGTACTGTCTCTGAAACCCTTCACTACATCTGTGTACATTTTGAAAGAAAAGATAATTGTTTGGTAGAGAAATGGGTGTTTCTCAACGCTAACCCATCCTGAAATACCAGCTGGGTCACTTAGCATGATCCTTACAGGTACATTCTGTGCACGGAGGAGTGGGAGTGGGGCAGGGAGTGCTGGACACCAGAATTTTAAAGTAAATCACTAAAAATACTAAACAGTAGGCATGGGTAGGCAGATCTGAGACATTTACCAAGTGAACTGTGCTCCTTGTAAAAAGCTCAGCGCAGGGATCCTTTCCAGCCGCAGGCAACGCTGCTGCAACTGATCTTTGGCCTCAGTTGAGGTTGTGGGCGGGAGGCCTGGAGAGGCACCTTCGCGTGTGCGTTTGCCACATGGCATTAGCCCATCACCAAGCCTGTGTGCTTGTGCTCAGTCGCTCAGTCACGTCCGACCCTTTTCGCGACCCCATGGACTGTAGCCCACCAGGCTCCTCTGTCCATGGCAATTCTCCAGGCAAGAATACGGGAGTGGGTTGCCATGCCCTCCTCCAGGGGAATCTTCCCAACCAAGAGACTGAACCCAAGTCTCTCGCATTGCAGGCAGATTCTTTTACCATCTGAACCACCAGAGAAACCCACCACTCCCTAGGAGAGGATAGAGGATGCTGAGGATGTAATGAGATAAATCAGAGAATGTTGAGCCTTCCTTGAAAGAACCTTAGATATCACTAACATTCCTCTGATGAGGAAACAGAGTCCCTAAAAAGAAGGTGATAGCCTGGGGTCACAGGATTGTTAAGCGGCAGAACAAGGAAGAAAATATATCTGATTTTCCTTCCAATTAAAAGTACATTTCCCTGGCAGGGGCAAAAAAAAAAAAAACAACAACCTTAAAATCCTCCATAAAGAGTTTAAAAAGTACTACTTAGGCATATTACAGTCTTCTGGCACTTTCATGAGTTAGCTTTATAATCATTCACTGAACCGTCTATGATTCAAAATTCCAGAGAACTGACTGACAGCTAAACTTTGGGAAAACAACTTGTGGTTAAGTTTTTTTTTTTTTTTAACTATCTGGATGTTCTGGATGACTAGTTTATTCCAAGAGAGGCAGATGAGTAAGGGTAAATCAATCCTATAGATGTAAATATCAGACTCACATACTATTGTATAAGTAAATAAAAAGAAGAAAGATATAAAGTTTGGAGAAGGCAACAGCACCCCTCTCGAGTACTCTTGCCTGGAAAATCCCATGGGCGGAGAAGCCTGGTAGGCTACAGTTCATGGGGTCGCTAAGAGTCGGACACGACTGAGTGACTTCACTTTCACTTCTCACTTTCATGCACTGGAGAAGGAAATGGCAACCCACTCCAGTGTCCTTGCCTGGAGAATCCCAGGGACGGGGGAGCCTGGTGAGAGGGCTGCCATCTATGGCAGAGAGTAGGTCACGACTAAAGCAACAGAGCAGTAGCAGCAGCAACAGCCACAAGAAAAGATGTTCAACATGACTTCTCATCAGAAAAACACAACCCAAGAATACAATGTCAGTGGTTTTGCAAATCAAAACCAGTCTCACACCAATAACAATGGCTACCATGAAAACAAGACATACAGATGGCTAACAAACACATAAAAAGATACTCATTATCAGAGAAATGCAAATCAAGACCACAATGAGGTACCATTTCACACCAGTAAAACGGCTGCTATCCAAAAGTCTACAAACAATAAATGCTGGAGAGGGTGTGGAGAAAAGGGAACTCTCTTACACTGTTGGTGGGAATGCAAACTAGTACAGCCATATGGAGAACAGTGTGGAGATTCCTTAAAAAACTGGAAATAGAACTGCCTTATGACCCAGCAATCCCACTGCTGGGCATATACACCAAGGAAACCAGAATTGCAAGAGACACGTGTACCCTAATGTTCATTGCAGCACTGTTTATAACAGCCAGGACATGGAAGCAACCTAGATGTCCATTAGCAGATGAATGGATAAGAAAGCTGTGGTACATATACACAATGGAATATTACTCAGCTATTAAAAAGAACACATTTGAATCAGTTCTAATGAGGCGGATGAAACAGAGTGAAGTAAGCCATAAAGAAAAACACCAATACAGTATATTAACACCTATATATGGAATTTAGAAAGAAGGTAATGATAACCCTATGTGTGAGACAGCAAAAGAGACACAGATGTATAGAACAGTCTTTCGGACTCTGAGGGAGAAGGCGAGGGTGGGATGATTTGAGAGAATAGCATTGAAACACGTATATTATCATATGTGAAATAGATCGCCAGGTTCGATGTATGAGACAGGGTGCTCAGGGCTGGTGCACTGGGATGACCCTGAGGGATGGGGTGGGGAGGGAGGTGGGAGGGGGGTTCAGGATGGGGAACACATGTACACCCGTGGTGGATTCATGTCAGTGTATTGCAAAAACCACTACAATATTGTTAAGTAATTAGCCTCCAATTAACATAAATAAATTAAAATTTAAAAATATATATAGCATTAAAAAAAAGACACAATCTCATAATCTTGCAAGATAGGTGAATTAATAATATAACTATTTTTCATGAGAAGAAAAAGTCCACAATAACAAATAGTGGCCAGGATGTGGGGAAAAGGGAACCGTCATATGCTGTTGGTAGGAATGTCAATGGATACAGCTACTGTGGAAAATAGTATGGAGGTTCTCAAAAAACTAAAACCAGAACTACAATATGATCCAGCAATTCCACTGCTGGGTATATATCCAAAGGAAATGCAAACACTAATTTGAAAAGATACATGAAACCCCAATGTTCAAAGCAGCATTCTTTACAATAACTAAGATAGGCGAGCAACCTAAGTATCCATCAATAGATGAATGGATAAAGAAGATGTGACAATATATATATAATATATATGTGTAATGGAATACTACTCAACATGAAAAAGAATGAAATTTTGCCATTTGTACCAACTAGACTTGATGGAAATAAGTTAGACAAATATGATATATTTTCACTTACACATGGAATTGAAAGAATAAAACAAATGAAAATAAGAAAACAGAAACAGCACAAAATAGACACAGAGATCAACAGGAAAGAACAGAGGGCTCTGACATAAACTCACACACTGATGGTCAGTTAATCTACAATCAAGGAGGCAAGAATATACAATGAAGAAAAAACACTCTCTTCAATAAGTGGTACTGGGAAAAGTTGACAGCTATGTGTAAAAGAATAGCATTAGGACATTTTCTAATACTATACACAAAATAAAGTAGATTAGAAGTCTAAATTTAAGACCAGAAACCATAAAATTCCTTGAAGAAAACATCAGTGGAACACTCTTTGACATAAGCCATAGCAATATATTCTTGGACCTGTGTCCAAAAGCAAAATAAAAATAAATCACGAGACCTAATTAAATATATAGTTTTGCACAGCAAAGGAAACCATTGGCAAAATGAAGACAACCTATGGAATGAGAGAAAATATTTGCAAATAATACGACCAATAAAGGGTTAGTTAATATTCAAAATACATAAACAGCTCATACAATTCAATACCAAAAAAAAAAAAAACCACCCAAACAACTCAATTAAAAATAAGACTTAGAATAACCTATGTGAAATCTTAAAAATTAAACAAATTAGTGAATATTAAAAAAAACCTCACAGATATAAACAAACAAGTGGTTAATAGTGGGGAAGAGAGACAGTGAGGAGGGCAAGACAGGGGTAGAAGACTTTGAGGTATAAACTACTATGTATAAAATAAGCTACAAAGATATATGGTACAGCACAGGGACTATAGCCAATACTTTATAGTAACCATAAGAGGAGTATAACCTTTAGAAACTGTGAATCACTATGTTATACCCCTGAAACTTAGAAAAAGATCAGAAAAATATTGGTACAGTAAAATAAAATTTTAAAAACAGATTCATTGTGGAAACATTAGAATACGCAAGTAAACAAAAAGAAGAAAGTAAGTCACCTGTAACACCATGGTGTGGAGTCTCATTTAACATGAATTTTAAATGTCTTTGGCTTTAAAAAAAAAATGGATTAGACCTCACATTGTTTTGTAAACTGCTTCCCCCCCCCCCACTTATCAGTAGACCATAAACATCTTCATGGAGCCATCGTGAGATTTTTTTTTATGGTATTTTATATCACTTTTAACTACACCATAAAAATCTCTCCTTCAGTCATATAATAATTTATTTAAATTTATTATTAAAATGTGTAGGTGGTGCCCAAGCATTAACATTCAAACATTGCTTGCAATCTTTGTATACACCTCTTCAGACAGGTCCTTAATCCAGTTCCTCAAAATAAACCCTGGGCTTTCAGTTCCTCGAAGTAGACAGCTGGGTGGAAGGATCCGATAGCTCCATTTGGATGCGCATCACCAGGCTGCCAGGTAAAGGCTGTACCAATTTTATGACCCTTCTCTGAAGCAGAGTAAAAACAGAAGTGCCTAAACCAGGGAACATAATTTGTCTTTATCTTTTCCAAATTGAGAGATTAAAAAGTTAATCCTGGGCATTTGTCTTAACGGCTAGTAAAGGTGAGTACTTTTCCATCCTTCTGTTAGACATCTGAATTTCTTCTGTAAGCTCCCTGTCTGCCAGAAAGGCCAAACTGAGTGACGCTGAGATGGCCTCTGGTGACCAAATATTCTCATACCTGAAGGGACTTCACTGAGTTATTCCTGTGGATGAGACTCAGCTCTGTAATTCGGGAGAGGCAAGGACTGCCCTTGGCCTCTATCTGATCTCGAGACCTGTGGTCTACAAGATTCCCCTATACAAGAAGGGAGCCCTGACAACCTGATGCATAAGCTGACCCCATGCTCAGGTGCACCTCGCTGGATAGAGCCATGCAAGTGACCGATTCCTGACAGCGTGGGCAAAATCTCTACTGGGATCAGTGAACTCTGCTACCTGTTACCCAGACCATTTCCAAGCCCAGGCAGCAGTCTTGCTATTGGCTTTTGTAAAGGAGACTGAGTAGCTTATGGGCAGTGCACTGCTAAACCATCGCTCTTGCTAGAAGACTGTCGTTGTAGTTGCTTAGGTGCTAAGTCACGTCTCTCTGTGACCCCATGGACTGCAGCACACCTTCACTATCCTTCACTTCCCTGTAAAGGACCTTCTCCCAGAGTCTGCTCAAACTCATGTCCATGGAATCAATGACGCCATCCAACTCTCACTCTCTGCTGCCCTCTTCTACTGCCCTCAGTCTTTTCTAGCAGCAGGGGCTTTCCCAGTGAGTCAGCTCTTCATATCATGTGGCCAAAGTACTGGAGCTTCAGCTTTAGCATTGGTCCTTCCAATGAATATTCGGGGTTGATTTCCTTTAGGATTGACTGGTTTGATTTCCTTGAGTCCAAGGGACTCTCAAGAGTCTTCTCTAGCACCACAGTTAGAAAGCATCAGTTCTTTGATGCTCAGCCTTCTTTATGGTTGTCCAATTCTCATATCCATACATGACTACTGGAAAAACCATAGCTTTGACTAGATGGACCTTCGGCGGCAAACTGATGTCTCTGCCTTTTTTTTTTTTTTAAGATTTACTTACTTGGCTGTGGTGGGCCTTTGCTGCTGCACACAGCCTTTCCAGTCACTGAGAGCGGGGACTACTCTTCAGTGGCAGCGCTTGGGCCTTTCACTGCGGTGGCCTCCCTGCCGCAGAGCACAGGCTCTCGGGTGTGCAGGCTACAGCAGCTGTGGCGGATGGGCTCTAGAGTGCTAGCATGTGAGAGCTCCCCAGGCTGGGGATTGAAACGGTGTCCTCTGCATTGCAAGGTGGATTTTCAACCACTGGACCACCAGGGAAGCCTTGTCTCTGCTTTAGGTCTACGCTGTCTAGGTTTGTAGACAAACCTAGACACTTGCTCCTTTTATTTCACAGAGCAAGTGTCTTTTAATTTCATTGCTGCAGCCATCATCTGCAGTGAGTTTGGAGCCCAAGAAAACAGTCTGTCACTGTTTCCATTGTTTCCCCAACTATTTGCCCCGAAGTGACAGGACTGGATGCCATGACCTTAGTTTTTTCAATGTTGAGTTTTAAGGCAGTATTTTCACTCTCCTTTTTCCCCCTCCTCAAGAGGTTCTTTAGTTCTTTT